>JANRGW010051046.1:0-25821 GCA_024733675.1 Psilopsiagon aymara | reverse complement strand
CAACAGAAAAGATCATCTTAGGGCAAAAAGGATTCCCCTGGCTTTAAATCAAGGCTGGATATTCTTTTCCACATTTTAAATTCGTATTTTATTTTAAATAGACATTATAGATTCAGTGGAAAAATTACTATTTCATATGGTCTGTGTTATGCAAAGATGAAAATGGAGGGTCATAATAGTTCATTCTTGATATAATATATAGACCTGTATGAGATTATAGGCCAGTCAGTGGCTAAACTTTATCCAGCTCAGGCAATTCTGATCAGCGTCAGTGACCCAGACTCCTGCGGCTCACTGGTGAGCTGGTTACCCTGCCTTGCCCTTTCAAAACTGCGGTTCCCAGCAATGCTTCATTTCTATCACCTGAATAAAAACTGTGCTTGAGACAGCTGAATAGGTGCAAGGAAAGCTGTTTTATGGGTTTTGCATACTGTGGGAGGAGGCTTCTCACACCAGTGTTATGGCACAACTGTTTTGTGCAGTCATTTTATAGCAGTGATAATCTTACCTGTGATAAGGTAACTATTAAGGTAATTATTAATTGCAAACCTTAGACTATATCCAGTCCCTCTGGTCAGGTGAGCAACCTAATGCTAAATCTTAGTGCATGCTCCTCCAGCCACCTTTTTTTTCTCCCAAACACAACATCCACATGAATCTTCTGTACCCTAATTTCCACTATGAAGGAAACCCAAATATGTGTCTCATGCAGAGGACCGTGCACATCAGTGGTGCACAGACCTCCTTCTACTCTCTGTTCCTCTTTTTTTGCATCATAATGAACAACAAATAGGGAACAGGACTCCAGGATAAAAGGCAGAAATATGTCATTCTGGATTCAGGCCTGACCAAACGAAGTAAGTTTCTTTCCACATAAGAAAGACACACTGCTGATACACTGAACCAAAAGTCAGCGCTTAAGCCCCAGCCTTGACATAGCCTTTGGTCTTTGTGTCACCGCATTAACATTACTACACCATTTAACCTGTTTGCTCCATTTCTGTTTACTGAACCTTCCTCATAAGATTCATTTTGCTTTTTGTAGCATGGGAGCAAAAAACCTTGTCACAAGTGCATATTCTGGGAAATTCCAGTATTTGGATATTGGATTATGAGTGATGTTCTTGTACCTAGTAGAGGAGAAAGACAGATAGAGAAGATCAAGCACCCTCTCATCCCCATGAGGCACACAAAGCCATGATTGCTAGAAGTCCTCATTACTGCCAGCTCTCAACAGGGAGAAACAGCCTCTTACATCCCTAGCAGAGGAAGCTTGGAGAGCATGACTAGGCTGGGAACCTGGTTTCATTTTCTCATGCAGTTTGTGATGGTCAGGAGACCCTTTGTGTGTGTCTCAGACCTGACCCACTCAAAGGCAGAAGGTGCTGAGGGAAGCGAAGTGCTTGTTGATGGTAATCAGTGTGTTGCCTGTCATGGGCAGGGTCAGGGCATGGATGTGCTGTCCTGCGGTATGGGATGGTTCCCTGCAGTGTATGCCTTGAGGCCACCAACATCATCTGCCTGGAGCCAGCGCTGTAGACCCCGCTGCAGACACCTCAGCGGCACCACGCAGCGCTCCCCACAACCCAGGCACAGTGGGAACCGGGTCCGTGGCACCACCTGGAACCTTCCAGAACCGCTCCTGGCATATGTGCAGCGTCTGAGCAAGTCTGTGCCTGTGGGAGGGGCCAAGAGACCCAGACCCTATAAATGATGACAGTGCCACAACTGCATGGTGTGTCCCTGTCCATGATGGAGAGGCTGAATGGAGGATCAAGTATCTAGGAGGAGGTTCCATCTCCCTGACTGGAAAAGGCGTCACTGGATCTAAAGGTTGGTGATCCTTTTTCTCTGTTTCCTTTCCTTTCTCCTTTTCTCCCTCTACTTCAGTTCTTTTATAAGAACAAGAAATTGCCAAGGCTTGTTCTTCCTGGCACAGTTTTAGTGAAGCTTACAATAGAATCATAGAATAGTTAGGGTTGGAAAGGACCTTAAGTCCATCCAGTGCTAACCCCTCTGCCATGGAAAGGGACACCTCACACTAAACCATGCCACCCAAGGCTCTGTCCAACCTGGCCTTGAGCACCACCAGGGATGGAGCATTCACAGCTTCCCTGGGCAACCCATTCCAGTGCCTCACCACCCTTACAGTAAAGAACTTCCTCCTTATATCCAATCTAAACTTCCCCTGTTTAAGTTTGAACCCATTACCCCTTGTCCTCTCACTACAGCCCCTGATGAAGCGTCCCTCCCCAGCATCCTTATAGGGCCCCCTTCAGATATTGGAAGGCTGCTATGAGGTCTCCATGCAGCTTTCTCCAGGCTGAACATCCCCAGCGTTCTCAGCCTATAATTATATGGGAGGTGTTCCAGTCCCCGATCATCCTCATGGCCTCCTCTGCACTTGTTCCAACAGTTCTATGTACTTAGAAATAATGTTTGTTCCATTTTTTCAGGCTCTGGAGGGCCTGTGGCTTCTCCCAAACATGTGCAGGGTGTGGTAAAAGATCAGCTCCCCCGCAGACCTGACTAACACTACTCTTTAGTTCCCTTTTAGTGGAAAAGTAGGAAAAGAGTCTTTCCACTTCTCATGCTCAGTTAAAGAAGTGAAAATAGGAGGGAAAGATAAAACCTATTGAGGAAAAAGCATCTAAAAATCCAAATTTATAAACATTCCATGGTAATAAAACTCAGTAAGAAGCTATGGTGCCTCTATGTACCCTGCACCATGTTCTTCTGTGGCTCAGAGAACTGGGGAAAGCCAGACTCTGCCTATCAAAGCTGAGGTTTATTTTCCTCCAGAGTCAAAGCCAGCGGCAGACTGCTGGATGAATACCTGAGAAAGGAAGTTCCAGTCTGTTTAATTCCTTATAATTGCTTGAGTGATTTCTAGAATAGGAGAAAACTGAGTGCATGAATGCTTTGGCACACATAAGAAGTGTAAGGCAGATGTTAGCCTCCCACCTCCATCTATTTGAATAATATATATTGTACAATACCCAATTTGGCTGCCCTCAGCCTCTCAGTCAAGCTGCTGCTGGTGTTCAGACACCCATTCAGCACTAATAACACAGATTTAAACTGGAGCCTGCTCTGAAAGGGCCCCATGTCTGCATCAGCATCTCTTTTGATGAATTTGGTGTTTCTCTGTGGTTATTGAAATAGAGCTTATTCCTGCTGCTTCTGCAGGATTTGAACAGTTCTTTTTACCAATTTTGGGTAAAAATATCTGGATCTTAAGAATTCTACTGAATTGTTTAAAAGAGGAGTTTGAGAGAAGAAAGCCAGGTGAACTGAGCAAACAAAAGTCTTCAAACCAGGAAAGATTGGTTATACTCGATTACTTGCAGAAGTTGTTTTAAAACAAAGCCTCCTTTCACAAAAGATCACTGGTTATATGTAACGATCTGAAAGGTCTTTTCCTACCTAGTTGATTATATGAGTCTAAGTATTATACTTTGAAGGCAAAAGGAAAAATAATCCCTGCAAATAACAATATCAACAAAATACCCACTTAATATATTCATAATGGAAATAATAATTGCTGGAAGAAGCCTCCCTGAAAACATTAAAGGGATGCTAGAGGTCAGAAACTGAACAACACAAGAAAAGGGTATAAGAATTTAGCATAGAGACCGAGTATTCTGGGAATATTCAAGGTCACAAAGTTTTAAAATCATCATGGAGAGCTGCCGTTCATTACCTGACTGTGTTACAAATTCAGCCACCTGAATAAGGCTTCATCTGGCAGCTGCTGCTGTCAACAGAAGTAGGAATTAATATGGAAAGCACCTGTTACAACACAGTTGCCTTGTGCAGCATCAATGGTGAATCTAAAATTAAATACTCAAATCTCTCCTGTCTAATTTAGGACCTAAATGTTTGCTTTTTCATTTCTGTAATTGCTGTTGTCTCTTTTTTTCACTCGGAAAACAAAGTGTGAAAAGTGTGGCAAAATTCACCTTTACAAAGTAATAATAAGAGAAATTTATAGATAATGAAAGAAAAATGTCCTTCACACCATTTAAAGCTATAAAAGCTGATACAAGGAAAGGAATAAATCTCTGTCTCCAGAGTCTTGGCCCTGTGCTTTGACCACATGAGCAAACAGCTCTGAGATGAAATTCTAAAGCCATGATGAATATTACGAGGTTCATAAAAGTGGCCGTGTAATGAAACTGTGTGAACTGTCCTGCAAATTTCCTTATGGAAAATGCTCAGTAATATGAATTCCTTCTCAAAAGATGGTTCATCATTAGGTGGACAACAAGATGCATCAAGGGATATACAGAACTGTCACTCTTCATTTTCCATATGCTGCCTGAAGATTAGGGTGATGAATATATTATGCAGGAAGATAAAGTATACAGAAAAACAATGAGCCAAAGGTTTAAATGGAATAAGCCAGTACAAACCTTTTGGAACTAGAGGTTTAGAGCAGATTGCCTCTTGCTGTAGATATATTTTTATTCTGAATTGAATTTTCTTCTTACATGCACTTTTAGTTCTGTAGCTGCAAGCATTTCATGAGCACTATGATCTGTAATTAATTAGAACAGACAAGACCTGATCCAAATATTTGCAGTAAATAAGCAGTTATGTTACTCATTGGGAGCAGGTTATGGATATCTTAGTTTTTTTCCCCTTAAATATATATATTGACTTGCTAAAGACAACATCCTTTCTACACAGGTTAGATATTTAATGTTGTAAAAGCTAAGCTGTTAAAAATTGGGCTTTCAGAAAAACCATGAAGAATTTTGATAAAATGAAAAATACATATTTTTTAATGACTTGATAGTAAATTTCATTTTTATCTGGTTGGGTGTGGTGGGGTTTTTTTGGTTTTTTTTTTGTTTTTTGGTGTTTTTTGGTTTGTTTTTTTTTTTTTTTTTTTCACTCTTAAGAGTTTCACAATCTGTTCTGCTTACTTTCATCATGTTAAAATGACATTTATTGTCTATCCGATAAAATGCGAGTTGTTTCTATATTATTGGTCATGAATAAATTTGGAATGGAAATCAGAAATTTCTAGCTATCACAGCTGTGAGGTACTAAAGAGTTTTCCAGCAGGACAGATGAGAATAAAACACTCTCTTGAATCTTAAAATGAAGATTTATCCATGCAGTGAAAAGATTAAATAATATTGTCAGTTGTATGAACATTGAGGCTGGTTTTGGTGATCCAGGAGGCTTCTTTCCAGTCTCAGTTCTATGAGTCATCAAAACCACTTTAAGCTTGTGGTTTAGCATATCTGAAAGTCATAGATATATTAATATAAATAATATATTGATATAAACATAGATATGTTTTCCTTAGATATATTTTCATTTATAGCTGACAAAATGCAGAAATATTGCTAAGCATTTTCTGGAACCTTTATATTTGAATATTGCTAGCTAATGTTATTTTTCAGTCTTCTCCAAAGTGTAAGTGAACAAATATCCTAGGAAAGTCATATTATCTTCCTGGATTTTTTTTCTTCTGTTGGCTACTATTCCAACAATAACTTAAATTTCTGTCTCCTGAACAAAGAGAGTTAATGCAACCTCTTGTAGCAGCTTGGACTTCTTACAAGTGGTTAAGAGGTCATTGAGCAGATGCATTCAAACATTCCATTCCATACTCCTGTGCTGCTGAAAATTGCTGAACTTGGTGAAATCTATTTAGTCAGATTCAGCATATTATTGTACTGGACTATTATTAAACATTTAATCACCTCTAGATTGTGCATAGCAAACTGCTGACTCTTTAAAGTGGTACTTGAACTCATTAGGAAATCATAGAAAATATGTAGATTTTCATCTATCGGCCTAACTAAGGAGAGACTTAATGTCCCAACAGTATTCTGTGTAGAAACTTGTTCAACATTTAATTAAAAACTCCCAGCCACAGAAAAAGCTGGCCGCTATTCTAGGCGATGTTCTACTGCATTCCCACTGTTATAGTATCTTCTTTAATGTACAAAGTAATGTCTCCTCCTGTAATTTTAGACATTGTTTCTTCTCCTGTCTGTGGTAGATACAGGAACTGATTAATTTATTCAAACCCTTATTTCCCAGTGATGTTTTTAATCACTGAAGATTTCTCCTATTTACTTTGTCTTTATCTCTTTGCAATGGATTATGAAATTCTGATCACTCTTTTTGTTGCCAGTCCTTAGTTTTCTAGCCAGCTAACATATTTCTTCCACTGTGATATCTGAATCTAGACGGAGGATTCTAGCTGCCATGAGGAATAGAAGATTTCAGAACACGTAGTTGCTCAAGAAGCCAGGTCTGCTGCTACCTCCAGAGAGTTTTGCTTTTCTCTTATGATACCACTGACTTCTACTGGACTTCTAAATTACCTTTAACACCCCCACCAAGGCACCTCTGCCCCTCTATGGCAAGGGTAACTATGTGTGATTGTTTTCTGCTGAAAATCAGAAAAATGAACTTGTCTAATAAATCACTATTTCACTCTTTTAATATTTCAAAGTCTAACATCCATGAAGAACCTTTATTGAGGAAAACAGAATTCCAACCTCTTTCGTAGCCCCAGTTTTCATGGGAGAATTTTTACAATTGTATAAGTTTGCATCTGAAGTTCAGAAGAGAATCCAATACACTGAGTTTAAACAGGTCTCTCAACATCTCAAACTAGAAAGCAAGCTTCACCTTGTCATTGCGTGCAGTCACAAAGAGCTGCAAAAGCATTAAAATGGCCTAGGGATATAAAACCACATGCTGTAAGTTTATAATGAAGTAATCATAAATATGGCCATATATTCAGCTGAATATTGAAGAGCTATTTTTAGGGTGTGATCCACAATCTGTTATTCAAATTATGACTCCTATTTTGAGACATGGTTCTGCCATTGTCATTGCCACCCACATATCTCTGACAGTGTTACTCTATTAAACTGTCATTTTTTTCCCCAGGGCAACTGCTGCATGAGCACAGGACATGACAGCACAGCTTAGCTTGATCTTGGAAACTTGCTTGCAGGAAAGAAAACTACTTGCAGTGAAGGGAAACCAATTCTGAACTTCACATATGTGGCAAATACATTTTTTTCTAACTAAGCTAATATGTACATCAGAATATTTATATTAAATTGCATTAAAATATTGTCATGGAATCATAGAATCACAGAATGATTTAGGTTGGAATGGACCTTAATGCTCATCCAATTAAAACCCTGTGCAGGCCCCGGGACAGCTTGCACTAGGGCAGGTTGCTCCAAGCCCTGTCCAACCTCGTCTTGAACACTGCCAGCGATGAGGCAGCCACAGCTTTTCTGGGCAGCCTGTGCCAGAGCCTCACCACCCTCACAGGGAAGAGCTTTTTCCTTATATCTAATATAAAACTAAGCTTTCATTTAGAAGAGTTTAAGAGCCTTTTCTCCAGACTCTGAGTAGTTGCTTAAGGTCATTCATTCAGATATGAATTTTGACTCTTCCATTGAGTGGCATCATTAAGCAACAATGTTAAGATGTGATTCAACAGCCAGTGATTTTTTTCCTCAGAAGTAGATCAAATATTCCAGTATATGATGAAAGAGAATCAAAACCTTTACAGAGAAACCATTGATTGAAATCCCTACTTACTTCTCTGCGTAAATACACATACGTCCACCCTTGGATATGTATTGTGGGTTTAAATATTGCTATTGTCTTTATTACATGTGTAAATGATACAGTGAAAGAGTTTACACTGAAAAGATTTGTCAGTGAGTTGTGGGATCGATGTTGGTTTTGTATATCATAGAATCATATCCTAAGTAAATAATGGAACATAATATATTGGTTGGGCTTCAGGTTGTTTGTTTGGGTTTGGTTTTTTTGTTTGGTTTTTTTTTTTTTCTCTTGTTCTACAACAAAATAAGATGTCAAAACCTGAACCTGTTCCTTAAATGCTCCATCTGTCAAAATGTAAATTTTAACTCAGATAGTAGAGATCAAGAATCTACAATTTAGCTGACAGCATTGGTAATGGTTTTGGAGTTGCAGAAGAATCCAGCGCTCACCAGTACAGTTGGTTTAAAGAACTGACTAGTGTAAAGGATTTTACAGGATGAGTAAGATAGAAAAGATATCTTGTTAATCACTGCTTCTAAATACTTATAGATACAGAATATTACAATCTCCACTGTGAAAAACGATTTATTTTATGAACTGGATAGATGTTGTGAGAGAAGTTTGAAGTGAGGCTATGGTCATGTTCCCTCAACAAGCTTGGAAGTACTTGAAATGATGGTGGCTGTCTGGCCACCAGGTGCTCCAAACCACTCTACTGCTACACAGTGTATTTTACTCTTTATTAAACATGTTGCCACAGAGGTTACCATCAGCATCACTGATTGGCTCAGCTTTGGCTAGTGGCAGGACCAATTTGGAGCCTGTTCTTATTGGCTGTGACAGTCTACTCTCACAGAAGCCACCCATGTAGCCCCCCCTTGCTACCAAAACCTTGCCATGTAAACTCAATATACCATGCTAAATGAAATAAAAATTAACCCTTACCGAACAAATTTGTAAGTTGAGTTTAAAAGGCAGTGTAAATCTATATCTAAACTGTATATGTAAACAGAGTAAACCTATATCTAAAATAATGAGCCCTCAGTTGTAATGTCGAGTACTACTAACACAAGTTGGCAAATAGATCTGCAATGTACTCCAGTCCACTGGAGATGTCCTCGATAGAGGTACCAGGTAGCTGTCGAAGTGAAAAGGGGCAACTATGCACAACATAGCTATATAATATAATGCATTATTTATTAGAATTGGATAGGTGGAAAGAAAATGGCTATGCATGAGAAATTGGGATATAGCTCCCTGGTAATGTGCTATGTCATAGGAATAGTCCTGAGGACCAATCTGTACCAGTTTGGATTGTGCAGAAGGTCCTGCTGGAATGCTCTTAGATCAGAGAAAATAAATGTGACATAAAATGCCTGGTTTTCATCCTTCAGGTCTATCTTCCATGTGCAGCGATCTGTTCTCAGTTCTGTAGAGATGGCAGAGGTAGTCAGATTTTGATATATAAGAAGGAAGAGCTGAAACCTTCCCCATTCTTAATCCCTCTCAGTAAGATTGTACAAGTGTTCCTTTTACTCTAGGGTCCTGTCTTCAAAACCAACCACAGCAGGTGATCAGGAAAAATGTCAGGAAATACCAAAACCAAATTGGTGAACCCTGTATTGACTTGGATGTTTTTACAAAGCAGTTTTCGTTCCTGTCCTTGGGCGTTATAAACTGTCTGCTATTGTTAGCACTGTTTGCAACAGAAAGGTATGAAGGATCTGTAATGCAATTGAACTCTCAACCCATTAAGCAACTTCATAAGTCAGTCTCTGGACTATATCAGGATAGTTCCTTTCACATCCCCCAATTTATCCTGGTTTCAGTTGGTTGCACAACCTGGTTCTTAATTTGTATTTTCTCAGACTTTCAAATGCTTTGTCTTTCAATCTTTTTTTCAGTTATACTTCATTTTTCATTCCACACCTGATGAAAAGCCGGTGTTCACAATAAGACTTGAGCACTCTCTTTCATTTTCATTTGATGTATGCGTGCATGGGTAGTTGCAGGTTTACCTGCCTGAGATGTTGAATCAGAAGCTAGAACAATGTGATGTTTTCAGATGTTATCATAAATTAAACCTTATCTATGAGATTACTTCCCCTGATTTCAATAATCTGCCTATTGAAATCCTCACACATGGGCTCCAAGTGAAGAAAAAAGATGTTTCATTTTGCAAGGCTTCACATTTACACATGCAGATTCTCATTCCCATATTTTCACGTAACTAGAATTTCCTTATCTCCCAGCTGTTTCGCCAAGTGTTGTGGTTCTCATGTGAAGGATTGAAAGGTAGGGGACATAAGACACCTGATGAAAAATAAAAGGGTTAAAAACTCTTGTGGAGTAATTATATGGCAGTCAATGAAATCACATAAGAAAGAAGAAATTTTGCAGAATTTTACAGTGCAGAAGGGGCACAGTCAGGATTGCAAGTAAGCCATGTGTAAGCCAGGCTTACAAAACATTTGCATTCCCCTTCAAATCTTTGAAGAGGTTTTGTGTCCATCAGTGAGTGAATTTCATCTGGAGAGGCAAATTCCATTTAATTTACCATGAATTCTATGCAAACCACTGATTTTCATGCTTTATTTTGCATTACTAATCCTTTAAAATGTCAGACTTTTTAAATGCAGGTGACTAACTGTTAAAAAAATCTTCCTTGAGGGTAGTTCAGCACACAGAGGGACAGGGATGTTGGCATCTCATTCCACTTAATGTAGGAATGGTGTATGCTTGGGGTTTATATGATAAACGTGACTTCTGCTGACCTGCTTAGATGGTGATTTGATCTAATGATGCCAAATGAAAGGCAACTCATTCAGAAAAAGCAGGTGCTTGCAGATAAGGGGCAGAGGGGAAAGTTTCATTATAAGAATTAAAACTAGGAACCATCCAGTGGCTTTATGAGACTGCTAATGAGTAGAGGTCTTATCTCTGCTAACTTTATCCATCTGAAAGTTCAGTATCTGCTTGGAGAGAACTACAGCCAGTTGAAGAGAGAGCTCTAGAGAATGAGATATATACTATACTGAGATATACTTGTGATATGATGGGATATATATGGCTGCTTAGGTCTTTTCTGATTCATTGGAAAATCAGATAATGTGACTGGGTAGCTAAATTCCTTGTTCTGTATTTGTTGCTAGATAGGGATTATTCTCTATACTTCATAACATGTCTCCTCTGGACTCCCTGATGGCTGCTGAAGTCATAAAGAAACATAATGTTTTTATGTGTTTTTCTTGGGTTTTTTCCAATTGGAAGTAACATAAATAATGTGATGGCAGTGTAGCAGCCTCTCACAGTGGTGTTTTCACACCACAAAGCTGAATGTGTTGTTACAACCCTTGGGCATGGCAGATGGTAGTGTTTGAGAGTGCACATCCTGATGGAACAGTGTTAGATAGCTGCGTAGTGTGGAAGAAGCCAAACCTGGTATGTTAGTGTCTGAGTGGTCTGTTGGGACTTGTGTTCAGTGCATGCTATCCTCTAAACCCAATTGGGCATTGTTTGAGAAAGTGTTAACTGACACATGGTGATCATTTGGAACAAACACGGTCCAGAGCCTGAGCTTATGCCTTGGTCCTGTTATATTTACCAATACACATGCAGCCCCAGATGGCTGAATTTAAGTGAGATGAGCAATTCAGACTTGTAACAACAGTCAAGAGTGTAATTGCTAACCCGCCATACCCCAAAATAAAAAGCAAACACACACTCCTTCCCTTTTGTTTATTCCTGGAGAAATACAGAACAAAAATGCACAAAAACTCTTTAAAGGCCTACTTTGATTTTCAACTTAATTCCCCAATTTTAAAATCTTCCAAGATTGGTTGTTTCTCTAACATTGCTTTTTTTAACTGTTGTTAAATGCAGAGGGGAATTATTTTACTATTTCATTTCTTTAGGCAAAACTATTCACTAAGGTTTATTGAAACTCAGACTTCATGTGCGAGATTCATTTGGAGACTGCTTGATTCCATTTCCTAAGAATATGCCTCTTTTACTGCTTTCGAGCCTTTAAAGTATTGTAGAATCATAGAATGGTTTGGGTTGGAAAGGACCTTAATATCATCTAGTTCCAACCCCCTGTTGTGGGCAAGGGCAGCTCACACTCAACCACGTTGCCCAAGGCTCTGTCCAACCTGGCTTTGAACACTGCAAGCGACGGGGCAGCCACAGCTTCTCTGGGCCACCTGTTCCAGTGCCTCACCACCCTCACAGGGCAGAACTTCTTCCTTATATCTAACTTGAACTTCCCACATTGAAATTGGAGCTGTCTGCATGTAGTTAGTGAAAGACACAAGTTAGCATACAACACAAGAACGGTAGGAATGCTAGGTTATTATAGAAGACAAGTGAGATAACTACAGCATCTCATATGACTAACAGAATTGAGCACAACATCTATAGTTTCGCTGTTAACCAAGATTGGCAGTAGACTTCTTACTTATATAGTAAACTATAGACTACAGCTTCTATGTAGTTTCTCTGACCAAAGGCTACTTTAGATGACTCATCTATCAAGCTTTGTTAAGTTTATTGAACTAGCTGTCCAAGTGTGGTGGGATGCCAGATACAACTAGCTCAGCTATAGATACATATACTGTTTTGCTGTATAGGATTAATCTCAATCAGCATTCAATTTGTAGATATAAAGTAGAAGCAAAAAATGTAATACACAGTGTTTTGATCAATGTTCCTTTTACTTCTGAGGATACTGGTGGTTTTCTTCAATTTCCACTAGCTTAAATCTACACAGTGTCCCTATATGATCCTAACTTTCGTTGTCAAAGGTATCTGCTGACTGCACTGTGAGAGAGGAAGGTCACTGCTATACCTAAGTTATCCAACCTTTATTGGATCAATGTGCCTTTAAGGCAAGTTTTCCTAGAGGAAATGCACAGAGAAGATCTGTCTGGGAAGGAAATTTCCCCTGACTCATTTTGGCCTTGCCCGATGTATTTGACTGGTAGCTTCTGAATTCAGGTGACAAACTTGCTCTATTTGTTCCATTGAGAAATACTGTGAAGGTATGTACAAGCAGTATTTGATACTCTTGGCTACCAGAAGGCCTTACAATTGATTCTGGCTTTGTCTGGACACTACATGTAATCCCAATGCTTGGGTAAGGTAAATAGAAAGTAATGACAAATCTCAGGAAAGTGATTCCAATGGTTCCGGTTTGGGGTTTTTTTTCCTTTTAAGTATTTGTGATTGGTTTGATTTTCAGGAGGCCACTCAGGACCTTGAGTAATTAAGAAATGCACAGCCAGTAATGTCTGAGTTCTGTTGAGCTTCTTTAGAGATGTGGTTTCCTGCCTGACTAAGTAAGTGGCTACAGTTTCAAGCTCCAGTCTCAGAATATGTCCTCAATGTTTTCCTATGGTTTTAGCAGAAAAATGTGAAGTTTAAGATGATGCTAATGCAGATGATTGAGCAGTTATCACTGCTTCTGTTTCCACAGGTCCATGTTATAAATAGCAGTGGTGCTCTTTTTTCCCCTAAAATTACTCCAGCTCTGAGCAGCAATAAACAGAACTCTGTTTACTAACGCAAAGCATTTCATTTCTTCACGGTGTCATGAATACAAAACAAACACAGAACATTACACAACTGGTGACACTTAAATGTAAGTCAATTATGCAGGTTTAATGTATTATACACATAGCATCTGTACATCCAACAGCATGGGAGGGAAAAACACTTAAGTAATTAAGTTAATGGGAACGTACTGGGTAATTAAAGGGCACAGAAGAGAACAAATGGAATTTGGTTAGTGAGAGGGTTTATAGACTTGTGAAACAGGGAAGGATGACATTTTGTAGCAAAGCTCACAAGAAGGTGGTTGATAACTTTCTCATCCCACTTTTGCTTACTGGGGTTGCTTTCAAGTCTTTTTATGGATTTTGGTTATGATTTTACAGTACAGTGGCATTGTCCCTTGTTTATACTAGAATGAAGGACAAAAAGAGACACAAAAGCAATTTGGGATGGAAGGAAGGTGGTCTAAAGTTCATTAGAGTGGCAAAAATGTGGATTGGAAAAAAAGAATAATTATGGAAACTAGTAGTTCCTAGAGTTCATTAGAGTGGCAAAAATGTGGATTGGAAAAAAGAATAATTAGGGAAACTAGTAGTTCCCTGCTGCAGTTATGGCCATAAAGCTCTACGTATGTTTCTTCTAATACAACCATCAATAATAGTTGATAATGTTGCCATAACAATGTATGGGTCTGCTTTGCAGAGAAGAACATGTGGCCTTCGTACAATAGCAGACTTCCTTCTGTGAAATCCAAATCCTATCTTTGAGCTGAAGTGTTAAACATAACTGTACCTGGCATACTGCCCTCCATCCACACTCACAAACAGCAAGGCAAAATTTACATACCTCAGGCAGCTGATGTGAGGCTTATATACTGTTTACATCCTACTAATGTCTTCGTGGCACTCTTCTGAGTGATAGGTAAACTTCACTAGTGCTGCTTAACTGGGAGAGAACCTTTGGTATAAAGAGATTATCTGATTTGCTCATATTTTAGTCAGAATAAACAGAAATGCATTGTCCATGGGTTATTTTTAAAAGTATATGAAAAAAACCCCAAATATCCCACACCCCAAGGTCTTTCATGAAACTGGTGAAGAGTTGACAAGGAGAAAGCAAAGCTTACTTTATATCCCCTCCATTTTTTTTCCATAGTGTGTAAGAAGACAGATCTCTCCACTAATAGAGTTTTGTAATTTCTCCTTCTATCTTTCTAATAAACCTAGGATGTATTTCACTTGGTCTTGATGGAGTCCATTTAAGTGCTTTACTACTAGTTCCATATTAATCTGATCCCCTGAGATACTCAGAAAATGACTGTCTCTTAAGGACACTGTATCATTCTTTAATGAGAAAAGAAATTAAATATATCACAGCTATGTCAGGATCCTTTGTTATTTGACTTACAGCCTTGCTCCAATTTTGATTACTTTAGATAAAGAAAACTGCTTTCACAGTAACCACTGCCATAACCTTGCTGGAATATGTGGTCGCTTTTCCTTCTGTGCTAACACAAATTCAGCTCAAATAAATATGCATTTTATTCACCAGTCTAGAGAAAAACACTATTGCTTATTTAACAGAAGAGAAAAATACACATGTAAGGCTGATTAAACCTAACACTTTGATTTGAGGTGTTTTTTCTCCTCTATTAAAATACCTTCAGTTTCTATGAAACTTTGGGAAACAGAATTTGTGGTAAAAATGGAAAGGCAAAATATGCTGTAAAGAATAATTTAGATATAAATAGTAATAAAGATAGGGGCAACTGTAGGTCATGTCCATTCATGTTAACAGAAAAACTTTGTTAACTTGTTCACTGCTTCCTTTACAAGGTTCATTTGATTCAAAGCTGCCTCCTTTGGAAAAGACAGCAGAGAAAATTAGTCAGAGAAAAGAAAAGTTTGTTTCAAACAAGATGCTACTGAGGTATCCAAAATGAGACCTTCATAGCTGCTCAGCACTATGGTCTAACTGTGCTGCCTGTGAAATGAGGGCCAGCTCCAGTGGCATAATGTGGAGTATACAAGAGACTGTTTTACTTGGGTGTTTGTAACACCCAAATAACCAACCAACCAAAACCCCTCCAAAAAAAACAATTATAAACTCACAAAAAACTAATTCACATAAATACAGGATAGATAATGCAGAGATTTCACTTACCTAAACTCCAGTCACTTAAGAGAGGTTAAGCCAGAAGAGGATAGCAAGAAAGCCTTTGATTGAAGACCACAGAGGTGCCATTATACATGCCACAGAGCTAACGTTCCATTCACTGTATTAAGCCAAGCCTTGATTCCCAAACAATATGAGATTCAAAGACAGTTATTCAAAACCTCCCATGGGTATACCAAATCCCAGTCCCTGAGCAAAAGTTGCCAGCACCCCTGTACCCCTTCTCATTTGACATGATGATTGCTGATCATCATGTCAAATTGCATGGAATACCTCTTCAGTTAGTTCAAGGCATTATCTGATTAACTCCTGTATTCAAAAATGGAGCATATAAAATTAAACATTCTGGAATAATGGTGAAATAAATCCTCCCTTTAAAACAAATCTCTTGATTGCTTGGATCTCTCTATTTTTAGAGTGGACTACAGACAGGCTCTGAAGAAGAAAAATGGCTCTGCATCAGCATTGGTAGATTACTGTGGAGGCTGTGTGAATCCTAAAATAGCAATTCAGTCTACAAAGAAACCTTAAGAAAACAGTAACAACAAATAAAACATCAATGCCCCAAAATGCAGCTGTGTCTGCCAAATGCAATTTTTGCTCAAGTAGTTTCAACTAAGATGGTCCTTCTTGGTGCGACAGCATCTGCTGAATTTCCTTTTCTCATGTACCAGTAAAGAGTAAATGGCATCTTTACATAATTTAAAAGAAAACCATCTAATGGGAAAAGCACTCCTCAGTTAGAGTCATGGGAAGGATCAGGTGGGTATTTACTCACCCTATGGAGCATTGCACAGCTTATTCCTCATAAGAAGACAGTTACTTAACCTTTGATAAAGTCACTGTTCACACAGACTTTAACACTGTAGGAAAATACTTGTTTCAATCACCTTCAGCTGCTGCATATGCAAAGTACTGATTTTTGTGTGGTTGGGGGGGGGGGGGTGTCTTGTTTGCAAGGAGGGAGGGAAGAAAACCAGAAAGTTAGGTGCAGTTCCAAGATGTAACAGAATATGTTATATGCCATATTAGACAGAGTCTTGGGTGATATGGTCTAGTGTGAGGCACCTATGGCCATGGAAGGGATGGAAATGGATGATCATAAGGTCCTTTCCAACTCAAACCATACTATGATTCTATGTTTCACAATATTTGGGAATATTTTTAACCTTTCTTGTGCTTTATATACCCAGTTACATTAGAGAACAAAAGATCTGCTTCTTTCTTCTGCTATTCTGGCCAGTTTTTTTTCTCAAAACTACTTAGGAATTTCAAATAATGGTAATCCTCATGACTTAGATTTTCAAAACAGTTGAAAGATGATTCATGAAAGAACAAAGTGATAGTTGCATCTTAAAGGTTTCGTAGTGTTTAGAAGAAGAAATAATGAAAGGACTGATGAATGAAATCTGAAAGTGATTCCTCTTTCCAAAGAAATGTGAACCACATTAATGTTAGTTCATGAGGCTTAGAAAATTGGATATGTGGGCCAGAAGAGGGAGACAGGCAGGCATCGGGTAGACAACTTGTAAACTGCTTTAGTTATTTGCTATGAGCTAAAATATTGCCACTTCAAGAAGCAAGAGCACAGCACTAAGAGGACACTTCCACTGATAATTTGTTTTACTTGACCAAGGTTCAGGTCATGCATAGCTTATTATTTTTTAAAGAAAGGAGCAATTACATTTGATAAAACTTTCCCAAGCACAACTCTCCATCTGCGCTTGCTCCTACATGCAAAAAGCTCAGAGTGCAAAATGAGTTTAACCCACAAAGCTGCAGTCGTATATACTGCTACATGAGCACAGAGGTTATAAAACGATTTTTCTGAAAGCAGGAGCTCCTGATTGCTGATGCTTAAAGACATTGACACAGAACTAAAAGCTTTACCTCCAGTTCCTTATAACATGAAACAAAAACAGCCTCCTCAAATCAGATGATGTCTCTTCCAGGCCTCCTTGAGCACCAGCTGCATCTTGAAGAAGAATATTTATCTTGATTAACAGAAGTGGACTCTGAAGAGGTGTCATGTGCCTCTGCCATCAATTTGCAGAGAGCTGCAGCAGCTTAATGCTCCAACATGCAGTGATGAGACAGGATAAACAGGAGGCTACCCCACACACTGCACAATTGCAGCGCTCCTGTATCCTTGATTTTTAAGTCCTTACAGCCCCTTCAGGACTCAAGTGCTTATTATAAAGATCGTGAAAATTCAAGTTTTAAAGCTAGACATCCAGATTAACATCATGCAGGAGATGGTATTTTCCCCCAGAAATCAAGTAGTGGAGGTGGTGTACCAAGCTCAAGCCCTGTTTTTGGGTCTCTTCAGCAGGCAGTCATTTTCATGCTTACATGGTTACTGGGCTTGAGCTGCTAGTGGACTTACACAAGGGAGGAATCTGTTGACATCGGAGAGTTAAAGCGAAGTTTATTTTAAAAACCAGGATTTTTAAAAGCTATCTTGTTTTAATGAGCGGCTCCAGACACCAAGAGCTCCTGTCTTAACTGTGGAAATCAGAGATGCCTCAAAGTATCCTAACCACAGAGGTTTCCATTCCCAAGAGAACAAGCGTAGTTTGGATGTCCAATTTCAAGACACAGTCTCAGCAGTGATTTCACCTCTAAGAAAAATTGGCTTGTAGAAAGTGAGGAGGATTTTCTTCTATTATTGTCATATAAATAACATATAACATACATGCATACACATATATATACCCATATACATATACGCATCTGTATATATGGCCTTATTCTGCTACAGAATCAGTCTGTGCTAGGAGACTTCAGTACTATTAATTTTTTATCCCAAAGTCAAGTAGGTTATAATGTCATTGTCACACTGAAATTGGGGTATTAAGTTTCCTACAGCCCTGAGTTGACTCTTCTGTTTGGATCACCAGCCACTAGGCTGTACCTTGCTGCAGCTAACAGATTTCTGTTACCAGACAAAGGAATAGGAACCACAGGTCAACTATTGATAACCTTCTGCAGGAGCTTTGGTACTCTGAATCCAGCCCAAAGCATAATTCAGCCTTTGGGATAGAAATAGTGTTTGAGAAGCACTTTCAGAGAAAAGAGGTCTGAAAGAGGATAAGCTTGAAAAGGAACCTTGAACTAGAGTCTAGCTGGTGTTATTGGGGAATTACTGCAACCTCAAAGGGGCTATGACTTTTTTTAATGTAAAACTACACTAAAAAGTGAATTTTTGAAGTTGCTGCTTGACTAAACCTAGAAATTCACTTATTTCCCACATTTTTAAGTCCCTTTGGAAGTCTGTAGGATTGAAAATTATGCATAGATGTCAAAGAAAAAAGATATTGAATATTTAGTTGTCTGCCTCTATGATACCCCATTTCTCTAGTAAGTAGTTTGCAGAGACAATAAAAGTGTATGAGACATTGCTGGAATGTGTATATGAATTAAAAATAGAGTGTCTTTTGTAGGAATGAATGACAAGAGGGAAAAACAAACCATAGGGTTAAGAAGTAGTAATCAATGCCCTTAAGTATTTGCTCAGTCACCTAACAACATAGAGTGAAAACAAAAATAACTTTCCGGGGAAGAAATGCGTTGCTGAAATACCCTAATGTAGAAAGACTGCTAAAAGAGTTAAGAGAGGGATCAGCCTTGTGCAGATCAAAGCATAACTTTGGAGAAGCTACCAGAAATCCTGGTATTTTTCTGACACCTCTTGACTTTTTATATATATGCAAAGAATCTTTCCTTTCATATGTCCCTCTCCTTCATCTGCTCTTGAAGTTCTGACTCAAGCCGCTGCTTAGTGCTCTTCTGTCGCCTGTTTTTAAACAGCATATTCACAATGACCTGCTGGATTTTGCAGTGATGGGCAGAGTACAGTCAATCAGTCTTGATGGTGTGGTCTGCAGGGGCTGTCTGATGTCTGATCAGCTCTATATCCCTTCTCAGATGATTGTCTCTGAAGACTACTTTCCCCCTTCTACACAACAAATTATCACACTGGCTTTCCAGTTTGTTTTATTTTTCATTAAACAAGCACATGCATTTCTCGTAGCTTAATTTAAAGGCATTAGGGCCATTACTCCTTCTCACAGTTTCAAGGCTCAACATCTTTCTTACTAAATTTCGCCTAACAAAAACCTAATATCCAGATAGACAGACTTACAGACTGTCATTTGATTTGAAAAGCCATCCTTCTGTTCTCTGAAAAGAGTTAATGATAAAGAAACAGAAAGCACCGACTTTAAAAAGAGACTTTAAAATGACAGGAGTTTCTACTTGCAAAAGTTTTCTATGAAAGGTTCATACCTACTCGCAGATGGCCTAGCAAGCTGAGAGAAAGCAAGAGCCATAACTCACTGGGAAAAGGCCAGCTTTACTTAATCCCACCTCAGGGGAGATTTTGCTCAATTTATATCACTAGCATCCAGCCATTCAGTGGTCTCATAGGACAACAGGCAGAAAGTTTAAAGACTGATTGAATCTCTGGAGCCTCAGTTTAGTTGCCTAAATAAAGGCATCTGGTTCTGAGACATTTTAGGGTATCTCTGACATCCGTGTTGTCTCAGTGATATGACAAAGGACCTACAGGTCACCAGCACCCTTCTGGAAGAACACCTGGAGATGAAGCAAAAACACCCTGTGGCATTCAGAATGGCACTATGACTGCATTTAGGCAACCATGTTGAGTCTTTTTTGTCTCCTTCGTGAGGGTTGAGATGGAAACAAGTACTGAGGGAAAGTGGAAGGAAGAGAAAGAAGCTGTGGGACAGAAATGGACTTCTGCTAGGTATATTGGCAGAACTTGCTGATCCCAATTTGGCAATGAAGTTTTTGAACCAGGGTCAGGACAGGAAAGCAGAGGAGCAAGTTCATCAGAGGGCCACTGAGGTGGTTGGGGGCTGAACCAGTTGCCCTAAGAGCAGGGGCTTACAGGAGTGGTCTTTCAGCCTGGAAAACATCAACTCCAGAGGGGAGACTTAGTTGTAGCCTTTTAATGCAAGGAGATGAACAAGAAAATGAAGCCATGGATAAAGCTCTCAACAACATGCTCTGAATTCAGTGTTGAATTGCTCTATTTTGAGCAGGAGGTTGGTTTCCTTTCCAACCTAAATGATTTTGTGATTCTTATGAAGACTGAACATTCCTGCATATGGGGAACATCTGTGAAATTTTCTTAAACAAGGGTAATTTGCCTCTTATTAATCCATTATTATATATTAGGTACATACATTCATCCATTAAGTGCGCTATGCTCAAACCCGGAGCAGAGCTTCTAGTTTCATTTCCTCCAAAAACTCCAGCTACTGTGAACTGAATAGGGATTGGGGATTCCTTTCAAAATCATACTGCTGGTTCTAATCAAAATTATAATGTGGATAAAGTATAAGTCCTCAAGTTATTTCTGCAGTGCCCTAAATTGAAATTAAACTTGTTACCTGGGAAATGGAGAAATCCATAGTATGAGATTTTTATATTGTAGTGACAATTTTGACATGAAGCTCAGAGAGAGGAGATAGACATTTAGTATGTTGTAATCACTGCCATGTTTCTGTGTGAGAATCTGTATCTCCATACCTTTGACTGTATCCATTAGGTTTTACTCTGTAAGATCTGGGAAATAACTTTCCTGTGCTTGTGCAATAAATAGAAAAATGAATCCTTGGTCCATTCCTGAAATTGTGGGATACTTTTCCAGTAATAACAACAAAAATCAGTTGTATTAATGAAATAGTTATTCCCTTAGGCACACCAAATGTCCCAGACTCATTAAACCCTCTCTTATTGAAAAGCGAATTAAAGCCCTGTCTTAAAAAGAAAAGAAGAAAAAGAGTAAAAGGCAAAAAATGTTTGCTTACATAACTCAGAGGGGTTAGTTCTGTTTTGCTGAATGACATTACAATCTTAATGGAAATTACTTAATTGGAACTTAGGTTTAAGATGTTATTTTGTTCCTGGTAAAAACGTGTTAATGTCCAGAAGCTTCTGACTAAAGTCCTGCCCTCCTTACTTTTCTTCCTCTCTCTCTCTCTTCCCATCTGTCATTATCCACAGTACCACTTTAAAACTGTAACTTACTTTTCAAGTGCTGAGGGATGACAGCTTTTAACTTGATAGTATCCTATTTGGAGGAATATGCCACTGTTTTGCAAGTTGGAATATGCACTGCAATTGGTTTCATGGATCTACTTATCTCCAGCATCTGGAGATTTTAACTGAAGTGCAAATGAGAGTCTAACAGAAGCATATTAATGAAGTACTAACCACAGGGTTTTGCTCTGCTCCAGGATACACTAAACAACACACATGGAATATAGGTCAAAGAAACAAGGTATTAGATTACTTCCAAGTGCAAAAAATAATGTATTTGATTTTAGTCAGGCATTGCATATGCAGCTCATTAAACTGGACTCTGAGGAGTTCTGTTTCCAAACAGATGATGGATCAGCACTAGTTGTTACTCCAAGGACATATGCATACAGAAAAATCTACGATCTGTTCTTTATGTGAAACATTTTGTATTTCCCTACCTGATGCAGCCGTGAAGAACACTAATAATCTACGCACTGACTGAAAACTGTGCTAGAGGGCCTGAAAAAGCAACGCTGATATGCAGGTCCCCAATTAGACATCATGTTTACCTTTTTAACTCATGCTCCCCTGTCTGATAAGCTGAATTCCTTGAAGGTTTAATGTTGTTCATTAAACACTGCAGGAACCCTACAAAAAGAAAAATCTTAGTACCCTGCTCAGTGCCATCTCAGTGTGGTTATAGGCAAAGGATCAACATAACTCAGTAAACAGCAAAGTATTTTGTGGTTGAATTTGCAAATGCAGATAAACATAGAATCATACAACAGTTTTAGATGTAAGCAAAGATTATTTTAACAACCAAAGATCATCGGTTGGTTGAAGATCGTTTATTCCAACTTCCTGCCATGGAAAGGTACATCTTTCACAAGATCAGGTTGCCCAAAGGCCCATCCAGCTTGACCTTGAATGTCTCCAGTGATGAGGTACTCACGACTTCTCTAGGCAAACTTTAGATCCTTCTAAAGAAGTAGGATCTTTAGATCCTTCTTTTAAGGAGGATACAGTTAGGTGCTTGTCCATTGTGGACTTCATAAAAGGAAGAGTAATGTTTAAGTGAGGGGTGCCCATGTATGTCCAAATACCTGCTAAAGATCATTTTTTCACAGGGAAAACACAGTAGAATTCCTAGGAGCCTTACTCCATGGAGATAGAGAAAAGCAGGGTCATCCAAAGATCGGAGAAGAAAAAGGTTTGATCTGTGTTCTGATGGATGATACAAAGTGAAGTGCTAAAAGGATGCAGTGAGAGATTCAGAGCCAGGAAAAAAAAACTGTTGAAGGTGTCTAAAAAGATCTAAGAAAGGTGCTGATCTTAGAATTACATTACAGCATCCCTTTTCCCACCAGTGCACTTCTCTGATTCTAATAATAATTAATCTCACCTCTAGGTCACGAAGCTCTATGACCCTTTTCCCGTTTTCAAGCCTCAATAGGGAAAATAGTGTTATTCTTCTATTCACTGTGGGAAAGCTACAGAGAGATAGCAGTAGAAAATGCTGAAATACAGATTTTTTTTGTACAATTCTGGTATATCATCACTAATGACAGTGTTTTCTAATCCAGGATTAATATACTTTTATGTTGTGAGATCAAATAGAAGAAACAAAGGCTCTGTTGAATTTTAAAGAGTATTTTTAGATCAGTAATATTTCTGGTTGTTCTTAGATGATACGAATACACTGAGGCCGTCTTATCCTCTACCTGTCTATTTACCCTTCTGTCTTTTTTCTGTAGCACTCACAACTGCAGCATCTAAACACCACTAGCAGCTATCAATCTACTGCTATTTTGATATTTTTAAGCTCTTCTCCATCAGAAATGTGGTAACGTAACAAGTAAAGACTGATGGGTCACATTAATACTTCAGGGGTTTTGTATTAACATGAGACAGACACTTCTTTCTATCCATGGTTTCTGGCTCTGAGTATTGCAGTGCTCAGACAGGACCAGGGCAGACTTTGATGTGCTACATGCTGTACAAAGAAGTGGGGAAGATAATCTTTATGAAGAGTCTCTGTAAATAGAAAGGATCTTTTGTTTCTGCTTTACAGGTGTTTATATGAAAAGTAGAGACATTTACAAGGTTCTGTACTGGCATCATGCTTGAAGGGTATGTAGAAGATAAGAATTCATCTTGGACATCTTTGTTCCAGTCAGTACTTCAGTAATGCTTCATGTCTTTCATCACTGGCTGTCATGATGTCTTGCTTTGTCCTAGATTTTTTCAATATGACTTTTATCATGAAATGGACCATGGGAAAATATATACTCCAGCACAGGTACTAGCAAATTATCATGTGTATCAGCCCCCAAACAGAAAAAATGCAGAGATTTACCACTGAGCTTGCCTCAAAATAATCAGTAAATTTTGATGAAGGGATTGTTTTATTCTCATGGAGTATAGGCAGTGTCAATAAAAAGAATTCTGAAGTTAGTCCATTGGTTTTAGTGACCCTTATTTGTGGGATCACAGTAAAATTCAGCTGGGAAGAAATCTGAGGAAAATATCTAGTCCATATCCCTCTTGAAGCATGGTCTGCTATTAGGAGGTCTGAAGAACTTTATCTGCTGTGATCTTGAAAATCTCTAAGGGTGGACAACAGAACAACATGTCTGGGCAACCTTTTATGCTGCTTGGTGGTCCTTATGATAAAAAGCATTTTTGTTATATCCAGTCTAAACCTTTTTTTCTTTTTTCATGTATACTTCAGAGAATAGGATCCTCTAACAGATACCAAGTGTAAGGCGGCATGGAAACAGCTTTGTTAACCTGAACAGGTTAAGGAGTGTTGTTCCTTAGATGTCATGAAGCCACTGGTGCAATCTGGAAGACAAAGCACGCATTTGGTGGCATCTAGAGCCTAGTCTAGGAAATGAGAAATAAGAGTTTTCAATGTTTAAACCATGGGCAACATGGCCTAGTGTGAGGCATCCCTGCCCATGGCAGGGGGGTTGGAACTAGATGGTCTTAAGGTCCTTTCCAACCCTATCCATTCTATATTTCTGTGATTCTAGGTGAGTAGAAAGTAGAAAAAGGCACAATACAGAAGGCACACTTAACCAAGGTTTATTAAGAATTTTTTCTCTCTGCAATTAAGTACCAAACAATGCAAAAAAGAAATACTGCTGGAGAGATTTCCTTCCCTTCAAGCAAATTCTAATAGGACTAACCCTGATATTCTTGTGAGACACTTAATACAATATAAATAGGTCAGCTACTGCACCAGAGTCAATATCCACCAGCATCCAAAGTTGAGAATATTGTAGTTCTCTCCTTTTATGAAGGAATAAATAGGGCCTAAGTGGGTGGAAGTGACTGTATGGCCTGGTTCACAACTGCATTGTTGACACTGTTGTCATGGGTTTTAAAAGCCAACTTGGAAACTCAGGAGGTTTGGGCTGAAGAGACAGCTACTTCTCTGTTCTTTCACTTGACATAGAAGTTTCCTTCCAAAGTGGTTATTCCCTAGAGGTTAATTTTCCCTTGCCAGAAGACTTTGAGACTTACTTATTTACAGACTAATAATTTTTATAACTCTTTGAAACATACTCTTCTTTCTGTATCATTTTGAGGCTGTGTCTGTGGGTCTGTGAGTGTGGTACATTGATTAGTAAATTCATATGGAAAAGCTATAACATTAGGAAATAGGATTTCACCCTATAGCAAGCAAGTGAAAGATTCTTCGTCTTCTAAATGATGTTTCTAAAGAGGTCAGTAGCTAAACTGCTATTCAAGGGATTGGGAAAAAGCTCTGTTGCTTTTTACTTTCCATATAATCTTAGGTCATTTATGTTGGGAAAAGTTTAGGTTTTTTTCAGTTCTTTAGGTACCCAGGGCAGTTTTCAAATGGAGATAGATCCAGGATCATTCCCTAAATATTCCTATTAATTCATTTCTATTAGTAGTTACATTCTCATCTAGTAAAGAAAACAACCATTTTCTATGAAAAGCCCTCTACTGAATGAAAACCAAAGAGTTCCTGTTGTCATTTTCTTCTAAGAAAGAGCCCTCATTTTTCACAACATTGGCTTTCCTTTATTATTTTCCTGTTGGACAAAGCGTACATTGCAATTTCTAGGAAGAAGCCTCTGCATTTAGGGTCCTATATATAGTATTGGCCACATTCCTAGTCCAGTTACTCCAGTGCTTTCTGAAGGCTGGATTTTTCACATAGCCTTTCAACTGTTTTCTGAACAACTACACAGTGCTTGATTTTCTGCTAATCAGTGTCATGGTTTAAACCGTAAATCAGCCTCACAGTTTGCTATATGGAGAATCAAAAGAATGCAACTCCCACAGGTTGAGATAAGAACAATTTACTAACTACAGTATAACACAAACCACTATTGCTACAACTAATAATAATAATAGCAAGAGAAATGCAAAGGAAGAGAATACAGCAGCTCACCACGTATACCCAGCCCAACCAAGCCAGTGCACCCCCCCCCACCCTTCCGGGTC
>JANRGW010051045.1:0-35346 GCA_024733675.1 Psilopsiagon aymara | reverse complement strand
AGCCCACCTCACAAGTGTGTCAAGGTCCCTCTGGATGGCATTCCTTCCCTCCAGCATATCGACTGAACCACACAGCTTGGTGTCATTGGCAAACTTGCTGAGGATGCACTCAATCCCACTGTCTATACTTCTTTCACTTAAAAATAAAGGTCCCATTAACAAGTATGTGCAAAGTAACTACAAACAAGGGCTTTTGCCACATAGTTTGCTTTCTAAATCCTGTGAATAGAGCTATAGGCTCCTGACTGTCCTGAGAACAGACAGGGTATTAACAAAACAATCACACTTAGCAGTATAACATGCACAGCTTATTAAGAAAGTACACCAAAGCAAAAAAACACACTAACTTGATTCAGGTATCTGTCTGTCTATCTATCTATCTATCTATCTATCTATCTATCTATCTATCTATCATCTATCTATCCATCCATCCATCTACCTATCTATCTATCTTCGTAAATAAGCATAATAAAGCAAGTTATATACATACATGTAGCACAGAGGAAAATTAGCATGGCATCACATCATTGCTGCATAGAGAGAACAGAGATTAAGAAGAAGTACATAACTGATTACCACCATCATCATCCAGGCCCACACTTTAAGCTGGGAAGCCATGTTGCAGTCAATGTCAGGAGTCTGAGGTAACTGAGAAAATTCCTGTGCAGTGCTTGCACCCATAGGTGAGGCTTTAGATTCAGCTACAAGGGGGTACTGCTTTCATACCCTTAGAAAAACAATTGGCTTTATGCTAGATCAGTAATTGTTTACTCGTGGGCAGTGCAGTTTCTCGTGATCTCACTGTAGAGTACTGTTCAGTACTCTACTGAATACACTGTGGCAAAAAACATACTGCGTTATGTCTCTTGGTCATGAGTTGGAATCAGTTCTCAGCTAGGTTCCCATCCATTACCCTGAGTTTACAATAATGCCATTTGTTAATGCCAGGTGCCAAAGCAGGTAGCAGGGCATTGGGCTGCTCTAGGGGATGTCTCCCATTAAGCAGAGACAAACCCCCAGTCTCAGGTTATTTTCCTTCTATTTTGCAGTCTTATGCCATGACAGAATTATTAGACATGTGCATTGCAGGTGCATGGAATGCCACTGTGCTTTGTTGGGAATAGGGGAGGCATAACGTGGGGCTGAATGAATGAGTGTTATGCTCAGACAGTGAGATCTGAAAAACTGGGGTGCAGTTCTGTCCTAAGATGTGTCCTTGCAGGTGTCCACTTTGAATAATGCTACTTCCCATTTTAGGCTCTGATTTCCAAGTTAGCCTATCATTCTGTCACTTAGAGAAGGCACTCAAGATTTAATCATGCTGAAATAAAGATTGAAGTTAACAAATTAGGGTGACAGTAGGAGTACGAATGCTGAAGTAGCTGTTCTGTAGTTGCTGTGAGGCTCTGGGTTGGGCTCAGAGTTCCATTTTTTCTTTCCCAGTGCTGGAATTGTTGAAACAAGCAGCTGCTGCAGACAACCCAGCCCTCAATTGTGCTTTCACATACTACTCGAGGGATGTCTGTTTGATTTTCTTTAAAGAGGCTACTAACCCTTTTCTCTGCTGTCAATGTGAAATGATGGCACTTGGTTGCAGAAGACAGAGAGCAACAAATTTCTTGTCTGATGGCTTTTATTAGAAGCAGACCTCCCTTGAAAGTAGTGCAGCTCAGTAGGGCTAATTTAAAGTGGTTTTTCTCTCCTAGATTGATGTAACTGTTGCAGGATGTTTGGGGTGCAGCTGTTCTGGATGTTGTGGAAGAACTTCCAATTCCTAGGCAGAAACTGGGGAGTGAGTCAGCTCTTCTAAAGAGCCTGTGAGTGTTCTATGGTCCCCAAAGACCATGGTACCTCACTTGGGAAAATCAGCTGTTGTGTATCACAGTAAAAACATGAAATAAAAAAGTTAAGGGATTTGTCATCACCTGCAGCCTTTTGTGTTACTGTTTGGTATCCACCCTATAATAAATGAGCTTCTGAGCTGAAGAGAATACTGACAGAGTAAGGAAAGAATAAAGCTAGTCTGACACTGGACTTACTCATCTTTTATTCCCTGGTTATTCAGTGCTGTATAACTTACTACTGTCAATTTCTAGTTGTCTTCTGCAGCATGCTGTAGCCAATGATATTGAAATGCTCTTTAAATATCAAACATTCCAATAAATCATCCTGTTGGTTCACAATGTTTTTATGGCACCTATTGCAACACCTTTTATGAAAACATATAACTTCTGTATATATGTACACTTGTGTGTGAAACCTTAACCATAACCAAACTATAGGTTACCTCCAAGCCAAGTATTTTTATTTCTTCCTTCAATATCCACATTCTTTTCAGAAGCATCATTATGTTCAAGGAGCAATTGAAAGACACAGTATCTCACTAGTTATTTGTATTTACAATATAAAGATATCAACACAAAATGTAAAAAACTTAATGCAGCAATAGTAAATGTTTTCAGAGTTGCAGTACATACGCTTATACAGTACTCTTGGTTGTACAATACTCCTACATTTAAAAGACCACCAGTCTGAATTACTAAATACAGCATCAAGGAAGTAGCCTGACAGAACTGGATGTATTCAGATGCTACAGAGTTTTAGGGAATAGGTTGTGCATTTAAAAAGAATCACTGTTTGCTCCCACTTCCAAAGAATCTGAGATAATTTTCTGCACATCCTGGCTTTATAAAAAATGATGCAAAATTTTGGAGGTATGTTGAATATGAAGGCAATAATGGCATTTGGAATTTATGGTGAGATGGTCACATTTCAAGCAAGTAATCTTCATAGAGTTTTGTTACTGCTGACAGTCTCTGACAATATAATTTACTGTCTGAGTTTACACAGTGTTTATATTGATTTCTTTGTCCTGCTAAGAATGTGGCTTTTACAATTTTTGCTGCTGTATTTTACTCTGTGTTAGTGTCTTCTTCATATCTATCTGTTCAGAAAATATGGGACCAAACTATGAAGTGTTAACAACAAAGAAAATATGTAGTCTCAAAAATATGTACTCTCAAAATCTTCCTTCCTGAAATCTCCCCTTCAAAGAAACACAATTCTTAACTTCTGTTTTGTGTAACAGTTCTCTTCTAATGTAAATAAAAGTATATTTTTTTTTCTAAATAGTTAGAGAAAATCCAACTTTAAATCTGCTCATCTCATGGTGGCTTCCAACTGTAATACCAGCTGCATGTGGATCTTATGTTAGACTTCTTTCTTTGTGCTATAAGGCAGGGGTTTTAGTTTTTTACAGCAAATATCTCTGTGCATCTATGATGTAAAGGAAGAATGATTATCATATAGACAGAACTGTATTCATTTTTCTACCTTAAAAAAATTTGTAGGTACATGTGAATACAATTACATCTTTTTATACATATGCCTCGACAATAACACTTGGATTTGGCAGTGAGAGGAACAACATGAGGGCATAAGAGGAAATAGTTTGTTTTTTGTATGTGAACATAGGTTTTCCTGCACACCAAAGAGTCACCTTTGCTGAACTTCAACTGATGTCATGAAGTTGATAAATACACATATCACAAATGCTCTTAAGAATTTGCAGCAATATCCTGTGAATAATATATATATGCATATACATATATATACACACATATATATATATAAAACCCCCCACCAAACCCAACCACCACATTAAATCTTTGAATATCAGAGAACTGTCTTTGTGAACCAGAAGGTAAGTCAGAAAATCATCAAAATGCCAGGAGGGCACTCTGAATAGGGAAGGCTGTTTAAGGACTGGATTGTAATTTG
Organism: Psilopsiagon aymara; assembly: GCA_024733675.1. NCBI lineage: Eukaryota > Metazoa > Chordata > Aves > Psittaciformes > Psittacidae > Psilopsiagon > Psilopsiagon aymara. The sequence continues at coordinate 31,566 of JANRGW010051045.1, read as the reverse complement.
GACAATAAACCCTGTTTATGATAGTCTCCCTGTCATTAACTGTCTCCGCTACCAGAGGAAACTGGAACTATTAACTTCCTCTGACTGAACCAGAGGGGGAAAGCAATAATTTCTTTTACAAGCAGAAGGAAAGGTTCTGCTCAATAAAGAGCAATTAAACATTTCCTATAAAAATGAATGCTCAGGAGTTCATGCTGCTGTAAATAGACATGTGGCCGTCAAAACATTTCCTTTGCTGCTTTGAAGGATGTTCCATGCTATCTGTTTGTTTATTAAAACTCTGCAATCAAAAACCTGATTGAAGCCAGGTTTTGTTGGGGTGAGTGGTTCCACTGGATGACTAGTAATCTAATGAATTTTGTTCTCATCCCAAGCAGGTAATCTTCCATATATTTTCAGAGATGAGGGCTAAAGATGTGCTTTTGTAAGGTAATCTTGCTTCAAATAACTAAGGATGACTCTTTGATTATTCATATAACCCTCCCTTTCTACCTCTTTAATTAATTTAGGTTTTTTTTTTCTCTATACGATTACTATCTTGGATCAGTGACCTGTCAGAAAACTGTACTGCATCATTATGCACTGTATAAAAAAATGTTTCATTTCAATTTCTTTAGGTTAGATAAATATTTTGGTGCTATTATTTCAGTTAGAAGATTAAAATCTTGTGTTCCTTGTCTGGACTACAGCATTCTGTGTGCCACAAAAAAGAAGAGAAAGAACAGTTCTTTTTTCATGGAGTTCAGAATTGGACAGCACTGAAAGATGCAAAAATAGCAAACATGGCTTCTAGCTGTAAAAGAGAATGGCTTCATTTTCATAGTACACTGGTAATATTTAGCCATATGAGTAATTTTTTTTCAAGGAAAAAGGTAATAAATTATTGCCAATTACTCCTTCTATTTATCATTATCAGCATGATAACAGACATAGCAATTTAGCAGTTCCTAAAAATGTGGTATTTCACTGGGTTTTATTAGTATCTGGATTGCTGTACAAAACAGCTTTCAGAGGAGGGAGACTACATCATTCCACTGCTTCCCCTCCATCACCAGCTGGCTATCATAGGATACAGGAGTAAAACAAACAATGAAAATTACTGCCCACATGGTAGCCCTCTTTCCGCTATGGTGTCTGCAGTAATTGAAAGCTTGGCTTGTCTAGCTGCAGCTGAATTTATGCAGCATCTAATGCCAAACAAAGCACCAATATTACTGCCATTTCAAAACTCATTTTCAGTAATGTTCCTACTGGAGACTATTGAGTTCTGGGCTATGTACTTCAATACTTAGGCCAAATCCTCTCTGAAGGTCGAAGAGAATTGGACTTGACTGTACATTTTGGCCCAAGATCAGTCTGTCAAATTGCACTAGAAAGGGTATGTGACACAAGTGTGAGAGCTCTTTTTCATCCCACAGATAAATCACTGCATCAATATCTGTCCTCTTGTGACCTGCCTATCATTCAGCGACCTCAGAATGGATTACAGATCCTACTTATATCTCATTGTGTTTGCATTTGCTGTCTGAATACATCAAGATGGAGAAGAAGGAAAGCAAAGAGTAAGGGGGACAAAATATATTCAAATGCAGGAATGGCAAAGAGGATAACTGCTGAGGAAGCTGTATGAAGCAACTTCATTACAGCTGTACTATACTGGCTACCTCTTTAGCTAGGTAAGAAAAGTTAGTCGTTACGAGAAATGCTTCAATGTTCTCTCATTTGCCCTGTCGGAGGGATCCTCAAAGCCATGAAACTAACAACACTATCTCATTTCTTCTATAAATAGGAATGGTGAGAACATAACAGGTTGATGGGTTACAACTTTAGAAAGCTGTGAGCCGTCCTGCTGAAGTCAATGGAGGTAGAGGTTTATGGAAAATAAGAATACAGACCACTCAATAGAGGAAAATTCCTCTAACTGAAAGCATGGGAGGGTTTGAGAACTGTTAATATTTTCTATCAGAAAAACTGAGAGTTAGAAGAATAAGAAAATTTTGACCCCTCCAATGGGTCAAAGGAGGATCAGGTAACAACATAAGGATCAGGTAGGATTTAAGAGTACAATCCTCAAAATTTTTATAACTGTTTTAGGTCCTCTGAGTTACTCAAAATAGTAGTAAGAGTGTGTAAACTGTTTTAGATGATTACCAGCTATGCATTAGCTTATTATTTGCAGGCTGGTGGCTAAATTAAAAGATAATTTGCCTAAAGATTTCTTGTTCAATTCCTATTTATGTTACCAAACCAAGGCAAGAATTAGCTGGAAATTCTAGTTGTCGTGTTGAAAGGCCGGCAGTGAAAAAAGCAATGACAGAAAATATACCCAAGCTCTACAAAAGGTCTACAAACCACATGATTTTTATTTAAAAAAGGACTTTTAAAATCTTTTAAACACTTCTAGGGTTGGATCATTTTCCCCAGTTTATTGAAAGATACCTATGAGACATGACTTTGAGATGTATATGACTAAAGCATATATGAGGAAAGGATTTGGCCCAAGGTCTTCATTCTCCTGTGGGAAAGGTACACAGAGCTAGCAGCAAAGAGAAATGGAAGATTACAAGCCGTTGCAGACGGATGAGCTTACAGTGAGTAAAAGGCATGTAACTCAACAGCTGAAGTTCTGTGGGTTTGTGCCAAACTTCCATTTAATTAAAATGGTGGCCATTGTTTATTATTATTATTATTATTATTATTGTTGTTATTATTATTATTTCTTCCCCTAAATGAGTGCATGGTGGCTATTTATGCCTCCATTTTTTTGTTGTTGTTGTAAATCTTAGAACATTCTTTACAAATTTCTAAGAGTCGATACAAAAGGGCACATACACTTCGGAAATACTTTTTCTCCTACTCTGGAGGTTCAAATATTTATGCGTGAAATGCTGTGCCTTCCAAGGAATGTGATTTGGTTTAAACCCTTACAAAGAAAGGCTCTGCCCTGCAGTTTCCCTTAAAAAGGAGAGCACATTCAGTGCTAGAAAACTTAACAACAAACTGCATACTAGCTGCTTCACCACGACAGTAGTCTCAGCCATTGCAAATATGAGAAAAGGGAAATTAAATGAAAAATAAAAGAGTAGATTTTATATGGTGTGTTCAAGGGTCTTTCCCAGGTAGCAATATCTTTCTCTTAAAGGATTTTCACAATGCTTAATGAGTTGAGGCATTGATGTGCATGTGCATCAAAAATGCATGAAATACCCACCTTAGCTCTACATATTCCCTTTGGAAATATAAACAGGCAACTTTACTAAGATATTGCAAAATTTAATAATTGATCAGTGTTAAGATTTAATGATATGTTTCATCTGGGCTCTAATATTATTTCTCCCTTCTGAGATTAATGTTTTCGAAAGTCATTGCTTTCAATGGCTTGATGAGATCATGTAAATTCAGCAGTCTGGCAGTTAAAAGAAGGTTTAGAGGTCTTGGATAAGTTATTGAAAAATACTGTATTGCAGATTACCAGGAAATGTTAGATGAGTATTTTAGCAGGGGATAAAATCAATCATGAATCATGAAGTGGCTGCACTGATTTTGTTCAGTCTAGTTTGCAGGTTTTTTCTGACCTGCTTTTATCAAATGTGAACTACTTTTCATCTACGAAGTACTTACTTTATATGAGAAATATTCATGTTGCTTTGCAAATTGCAAATGACTTGAAAAAAAAAAAAGAGTTTAAAGCAGTGCCTGTAAATATTTGAGAGATCTTCTTTCACATCTCTCAAATTCATGTTAAGTATATTCTGGGAACACGAGAGGGAGACAAAGACTTGGTTAATGGGACAGAGTCGGCAGCAGAGAATAAGGTTCAGAAAAGAAACATAGAAGGAATACAGCTAGTGATTTGTAATATTATGTCTGATTAAATATAACAATTTATGTCATGCCATATTTCTTTCTAGATTGCCACCTAATGTTACTCAGTAAGAAATAGTGTTTCCTTTTTCTAAATACTGATAATTCAGCACCTTCTTGGCCTGTTTCTGGAAGTGGTATCGCAGTGAGTCTTTCCTTGCTGCCTGTGCCTACAGCTGACATTGAGGTATTTTTGCCAGTAGAAAAATTACATCAAGTCATGTGAAGGTTGTGTTTTCTCTTACTCCAGATTGCAACACCAATGTTTGGAGTAAGATGCATTATTTTTTTATTATCTTTTTTTTTTTTTTAATTATAACACAATTTGGAACATATTTATGGTATTTTGCAGCGCCTTCCCTCATTTGAGAACTCTTAACAGACATGATAGAAACTGATTTTTAAAACCTTCTTGGTTTCTTCCAGAATTTCTTGGCATAAACAATACCAAAACATGACTGCACCATCTTTACAGTCTTTCACAGTTTTCAATGGATTGAGAGTTGATGGCTGGTTGATATCTGGCAGGCTGAAGCCCTCTTTCTCCACAGTAGGAGTACAAAATGTGCTTGCCTTTGCCAGTGTGAGATGGCCATAGCTCTGAAGAAGCCTCTCCAGAATTTGTTTTCCTTGTACACTTGGTTTCTGCCTCCTGAGATTGAAAATCTGCTGATTTTTCTGGTTGCTAATACAGTTTGCTCCTTGCTGACAAGTGAACCCAGCCTGCTTATATTGGTTGTGAAAGAGCCAGAGGATGGACTTTGTTTTGTAACCATATAGTGAAAAATATAAATCCATCTGAAAATACATCCTGTCATCTGACTTGAAGATGGCGGGAAAGAGCTGGATATAATAAAGTGGCAAAGTGATAACGTGGATAAACTGCTGAGTAGTAGAAGTAGTTAGCCATGTGGGGTTTACCAAGTTGGATACTCTGTCATTGTAGAACTGCTTTTGTGTTTTATACATGCTCACAATGTTATAAAATGAAAACACCAATTAATCCTTAGGTTTTGGTAGATTAAAAATGTGCAAAAGTAATTCTATGCGATTAGGGATTAATTCTTTAAAGTGCAATTAAGTTCAGGAGATGATGAGTAAATTGGTTCAGTACTACTCTATAGTGTAGATAATCAATTCAGAATTGGATTACTGGATAGTTCCATATTCTTTTCTCAGACCTGGAGTCATGCAGCCTTCTTCATCTTGTTATGAGTTGCAATTAGCTAAACAACGTTCACAAACTGCATCAAAGAACTCTGTTACTTCCACATATGAATCATAGTAACAAGAAAACTTCAGAAATAAAATGAAGGATTGCCATATTGGATATTTAAAACCTCACGAAACATAGCTAACTTCCACTTTATTAAACAAACCATGCAAACCAGATTTCTAATGGAAGTATGTGTTTAGGCTACACAGATGCAGCATCTGTGTAACTTCTAGACTGGCAGAACAACATAGAAGCAATTTCTTTTAGTTTAGAGAACCTCACTGTATTCCAGGAGCATCTGGACTTTCCTTAAAGAAGAACAATTTTGATTGCATATTGATAGGCACAAAGCAGGTGAGTCTGTTGAGCTATTTAATAACTATTTTTGCTGGAACAGTGGGTAGCCAGAGCTTTAAAATAGGTACTAAAAGGGGCTCTAAGGCAGTCTGGGAAGAGCCACCTGGGCTGTGTGGCAGACACAGTGCTCTCCTCGCTGCTGTCCCTTTTCTAAAACGATGAGACTGCTGTGCCAGCTCTCCAGTAGATATTTCCTGGTAACAGCAATTGGCGTAGTGAAAGCCACTGAAGTCTTAGTTAGTAGGGTAGTTCTGAGCAGCTCATAAAATCTAGGCATTAACAAGAGGCAGAGCTACAGGAAGACCATTGCACCAGTGTGAGATCATAAGAAAATATAGTTGTAGACACTAATGGCTGTTGGCAGGCTTTTCACTGCAACTCTCCGAACAATGACAAAGCGGACTTCTTTCCTAACTCTATGTTTCTGTGGCCAGTAATCCTATAGCCCTAAGGCAGGTAAGAAGGTTTCACTGAACCAGGCTAACTTTGTTCCAGGAGCATGAACTTCTCAGAGAATGGAAGTGGAATGTACTGAGGTTCATTTATAGGTTCTTCTAAGGCATACAATGTGCCTTAGAAGTCTGCAGAGAATCCTGCTTGTAAACTAATCCCATTTTTTTCTAAAGCTCATTTAAGTGCATGTACTTGTAATTTATTTTTTGAACGGGGATGCTGGGAATGGAGTGCAGCAGCTTATTCACTGGCAGTAACTTTGAAGCATAGCTTAAAAACTTGGCATCAAAACGATATTTGTGCTCGCAGGCTGAGACGGCATTCTTCAGACATGAGGCTAGTAGCCTGATTTATTGTAGCTTCTTGCGGAGGAACTGTCTGTATGGCATAGTGCATCATTCTTGGAAGCTGGCAAGAATGGACTCAGGCTTTTTCCTTCTTTTGTTCTTTAAGCAGTTGTCAAGACAGTTGTGGGGATTCCAGCTGCATAAGTCTCTTAAGAATTCCGTTGTATTTCCACACCCAAAGAAATGACTGGTATTCAAAGGCTGAGAAGGCAGAAGTGAAAGTATTAAATGGAGAGTGGTGCTGTGGAGGAAATGGAGACTAGATGTCTCAAAAGATGGACAAAAGGACGCAGAGCTCCACTCTGGGCTATTAGTTCAGTGCCTGTCACTCCTCTCCTGGTTAGCACCTGCTGCCTTCTTATGCTCTTTCCTAGGCAGGAGGGCTGTTGCTCAGGGGTCAGGATCAGAACAGCTATACTACTCCCAGAGGATCTGGTGTAAGACAGAAGGACATTCCTCTGACTAGATGTGACAGCTCTGAGCTGTAGCTGAGACACAGAACCTGAGAAATGTTAAGAAATCTCACTTTGGATAACACTAGCACTTCAGTTTGCAGTGCTTTCTCCATTTACTGACGCTTAAGTCTCTGTTTCTTATCCCTCCTGTTATTCCCTGGTGCCTCGTGGAGGCATGCTCACTCTGTACTGCTGGTGTATCCTGGCTGCCTGCAGCTAGCTCATCCTGGTGACAAATGATTCAAGTAGGTGCTGGAGGTATCCACCTGGACTGGATTATTGCCTCATAAAAATGGGAATGAAAGGAAGAGTCTGTGAATGGATTTCACACTGAGGATGAGTGTTAATGATTGTCAATATCACTGTCACTATTCAGAGTGAATTAAGATTTTGTTTTTGGGCAGCACAACTAATCATATAGAGTGAAGAGGGGATCAAGAATACTCTTTCTGCATCACAGCAGACATACTTCATAATAATAAGCTGAGAGACATCAAGGCTGTCACATCAGTATCAATGATTCTGTCATGCAAACTCTGTCAGCAGTATTGCATTATTTAAAAAATATAATACTCCACACAGAGACTGCAATACTAAATAAGCTCGAGAAAATAATCAAAACAAATGCACAGAGAGATGAAGAAAAAGAGCAGCTCAGTATCACATGTGTTAGCATTGATTCAGTAGTTTTTAGGTTTCAGCTCTCTGGAAAATGAAAAAAAAAAACATTTCTGGTGTAAAGCTGCAGACAGAGACTTAAAAATACGAAGAACACAAATAGAAAGAAGAAATGAAAATAGGGACTGTTATGGGAAGATGATAGGAAAAGCTGAGGCTCATTTACAGTCTCTGGTTGGCAAAATTGTGCAACTACAGGTCTGCTTGTTCATCTGTGCCTGATCTCATTCCCTGTTATGATAAAGGCTGAACTTCTGTGGACTTCAAGTGAGCTGTTCACAGCCCTTGATTCTGCAATGTTTGGTGGGGAAAACCACACAAAAGATGACAGAAAGGTCATGTCTCTCAGAAGGGCAAGAATACCAGAGCCAGATGGTTCTTCCCCCTGGTCTGAGGGAGAAATGTTATTTATTTACCTTATTTCATTGCTACATTCTTCATGTTTTCTCAGTATCATCTTCTGCATATATTTTCCTTTCAGTGTCAATAGAAGAGAGAAGTCAAATTCGAATGAAGACAAGAAAGCTATGCGTCTACTTTTTAAAAAGGAACTTTGTGTGCTTGTGCACAGAGAAGCAATTTTGCAAGTACTGAATATTTCCTGATGTTCCTCAGAAGTACTTATTTTCCTCTGCACGTGACAGAGCTGCACTGTGAGCTCATTTCAACAAACTGATGTCTTTAACAGAACAGAATGTGTTATTACTATCTATTACTGATGTGTTAGAATTATCCATATAACACAGTGACCTATACACTATTGTGTAAGTGGTTGACTTTTATTACAGTTCCACAGATTAAACTTTTGATAATTACAATGAAAATGTTTTGAAATATTATTTAAGTTTCTGCATGAATTACAATTATTATTTCATAAACTTCTTGGCTTTTTTTTTTTTTATTATTTCAACTGTTAATACTCTCTATTTCCATTAGACTAAAAATGACTGTAATATGAGAAAAAGGAGCTCTGCAATTATGACTGACAAGTTGGTTTAATATCCAGTGAAAGAAAAATACAGTTCCAGAGTAGCTGGATTAATTAAGTAATATGGAAAAACAAAGCATGTATTATTATCATTTTCAGGATGCTTTAAGGTTTAGGGAGGCCTGAGGGCTTAAAGTTCAACTTCCCTCTGCACAAAAAGTGCTGATATCTATAATTATCCTGAGTGTCAAGACATTAAATGTATTTTACATACATAAGTGTATTTATATCTTATAAAAATCTAAATAAGATTTATTTAATATATCATCTTATATGAATATCTTGTATATATATCTCTACGTAGAATACATAGATATACAGATATATAGGTTGCTATCATTGCAGAACACAGGCTAAAAAAGGGGGAAAAATCCCAACCTCTAACATGATCAGAAACAAAATAATCTGAGGAAAGAAACCAGTAAGTGCTCCTGAGGAAGTGAGTGAAATAAATGATGTGACCCAGGCAGCTTTTACTGGAAATCTGCTGCTGCCTGGGGTGTTGCAAAAATCAATCACACAGATGAAAATAGAAAGTGAACGACCACTGGATGGTTTAACAAATTTATAAAACTTTCATAGGAAACTGGAGACCCTGAGAATGATTCTGAGTAAGTTCACACACCAACTGCAAAAGGACACACAGATTACGTCCCAGAAAATGTCACTTGCATAAGTTACCCTTACATACACTGAGTAGACCAAGAGACCATTTTAAAAAACACCCTGCACTCCTGGGTGTACAGGGGAAGAGTTCTCACTGGAGCACAGCATGGTGAATGGCACAAAAGACACAGAGTAGTGATATTCTGTAGAAGATGTGCAGACTTCACTTGCTGTCACTGTGGAAATCAAGTATGGTGAAGCTTTGTTCATTACAGAGATTCATGTCTTCCCTGATTAGAGGTAGAAAACAGTGGTTGGTCTTACTTAATTTATTGGGTCTGATCTGAATGACTGATGAAGGATTGCCAATACATGTAAGACCGGGGATTGGCAATAATTGCTGTTGACTGATGGCAGAAATAGCATGACATGGATTTGAGAAGGATGCAGCTGTTGACATGATGGAAATTCTGCTGGTGAGCATCTGGGAAGCACTCACACTTCAAAAGTCTTGAGGCAAGCCTGTAGGCAATGTCTGCCTGTGTATGAAGACCTGAGTATAAATGCCAATTTTGTTCTTCCTGTCCAAATTGGGGACCAAGCAATATTGTCTTGTGTTGGCCAATGAAGTGTGGATCTACTTGGACTCAAGACACATCTGGGAGCAGGTGGGTAATTAGTGAGAGATGAGTCCCAAAGGACAATGGACAGAGGAAGACAGCCAATCACTACCACTTTGGAAATATGCTCCTTGACAGAAGCTGTAAAGGTTAGGACAGAATAGGCCTGTGGCAAGGTAAATTCAGGCAAACTGATAAATGACAGAAAACTTTCCATCAAAACACAGACAAAGGTGTTCACAGATGAAGATTTCAACCACTGACTTTGTATTGCCAAGCTAAAAACAACCCTGAAAATAAAATGCAATATCTGGTAGCACGAAATAAAATCTAATAGCAGCCACAGTCAGGTGATGTGAGCAAACCTGGCAAAACCATGTATTTCCTTTCAGAACAATGAAAACAAATAAACCAGTGATTACTAATAAAGATAGGAACCTGTGTGAAATGTTGACATTTATCAAATATTCTGCAATAGAAAATGAGCTTAGCTTGAGAAGTATCATGTTCCAGGACTGAAAGCATATGAAGTAAGTAGAGACATGGAGACAGTTCTTATATTTTGAGAAAAAAGTTGTACTGAACAAAGAAGGTAATCAGTCAAAGCAATCAAGGAAAGCACCAGGGAAAGCAGTATCAGGTTATGGTTAGGAGCCAGTGAATAAAAACCAGCTAAAATCAGAAACTAGCTTATCATGGGAGACTAAAATAGTAATTCTGCTGATATATATGACATAAATTACAAAACAAACAGTAATTGTTCAATGCTTGTTCCATACGGTAGTGAAAGAAGTTGTTTACTGCTTTAGTAAGCTAAACCAATGTAATTTTGTTCTAAATTACTACACCAAGTCCAGTCCTCATGTCATGAAAATTAGTGGAAGAGCTGTGAGAGAAGGTAATTTAGAAATAAGCCTGAATTTCTGAAAGGAAGCACTAAATCTCAGAGAACCACCCAGACCTGTGGATAATGGCACAAGCAACAAATAATCAAAAAATTGTATCTGAATGAGAGGCAAATACAAACGACATTCTAGTCAGTACACTGTAACAAGGAAACACAAATAGTTTATCTGCACTGCATAATAGGAATTGTAGTCTCTGTAATGAAGTTATATTCTCCAAGTAATTTACATACTCAGTCCTAGTTTGATATACATCACCACTCAACATATAGGAAAAAAATTGCTTACAAAGTCAAGTCAAACAGCATACTTCAAATTCCATTTTCAAATCTGGAAACTCATGCACCTGCATATTTGAAGCATTTTATGCTTTTAATTCTCAAAATAAGTGTGCCTAGATAGCAGTGTAAAACCCATGTGAAGATGGCAGTAGTTTTCTTGGGGATATTAAACACAGAAAATGCTAAATGTCCATAGATGTTGGCAGAATGCTTCACTATGCTAGCGCTTATCAATAGACAACAATTCAAAATAATCTTTGAGGGCAAGTGCTTTTGAACAAGACTGGGATAGTTGCTCAAAAAATAAATTCAACAATTTTACTGTTCTTTTCACTGTTGTCACCTGCTGAACAAGTCTCTAAGAGAGACTGTAAAGATAACACTATCACACTCCTTTCTAAAGCAGTCTGAGAGCACTGCATGGTTACTGCTCTGACAGGGATAAATGAACACTAAGGTGTTTACTTGAATGTCTGTCTTTGCCTACTGCAACCTTAATTCCTTTTAATATTTCATATCACTTAAAAGTGATAACTACTATCATGAACACCTAGCAATAATATGCATGCACTTCCTTATTTAAAACATAGTTGCATGCTGTGATCTCTAGCTTCTGTATGGTGCCTGTGTGTATGAAAAGTTATTTGCCTCATTAAACACTTTATCTCTTGATCTGCTTAATACTTTGCTAGTAGAATCCAATGTAGTTATGTCTTTGTCCAGTTTACCTTATACACAGAGTTCACCCAGGGAATTATTCCCACATATATTGGTCAAAATACTAAGTATCATTTCATTAGTTACCAGAAAAGGAGAATATTTTAGTATAAATTTATGTTTTAAATATCATGTCAGACTGTAAGCAGTGCCATAGGCCAAGAGGAATTTAGACAAATTTCTGAATGGTTGTAATTGCTATCTCCATATATCTTATTTAGGCATTTTTATAGAGGTATTCAGTTACAATGCCAAGTTTATCTTGTTCTAACCCAGAACAAGAGCTCATATTTGGCAGATTCCTCTATTTAGTTTTTTCTGAAAAATACAACTGAAAAAGTGATGAAGAGTTGTAAAACACTAGCATGAATTGGCATGGAGGATCTTGACAAACAAATGCATTTACTGTTAATGGATGGCTGCTTCAAAGTTAGCACTATTTCAGAACTGGCACTAGAAAGCAGCCAAATGACAGAAAGCATACAATACGGAACTAACAGTGTGTTTGATTATCTGCATCTGTCCTCTACAGTGCAGGTATAAATTTATGCAATTTATACACATAGAATATATTGCTGATTTGCCACAATACTTTTAGACTTACAAAAAAGCTAAGATGTTAGTTGGATATCAACCCAAATCAGAAGACATCTAATACTTCATCAATAAAGAAAGTAGCATACTTACATGTGATCTCTGCTGTCTGGAAGTTTTTGAAGAGCTTCATATTCCAGAGCTCTAAGAGCACTTTGGAAAAAAGAGAAATTATAGCTGTGTCATTGTACCTACATCAATACAGACACTGGGAACAAACACATCTGCAAATCCATGCAGTTGTGTCTGAAACATCATGTTTGTCAAAAATTAAAAAAAATAAAGAAGATTTGGAGTTGTCAGGCATGTTATGCCTGGCTTCCATTTTCCTAACCTGAAGATAGTTGAGGTCGTAGAAAAAGTTGTCCTCTGCTGAAAGGCAGGGATAGAGATGAAGTATACCCATTGGGCCAAATTCCCAGTACACCTGAGATAATATGAACAGAGAGAGGCAAAATGAACTGAAGTCATTAAAAAAACTGTGTCATTAATACTGCTTTATGATCTACAGTCTTAAGGTTTTTCTTAGAACTCCAGCTGCCTGTCCCAGAAATAGCAGAAGCAGCTTGTATTTTCTATTATTACTGCTTCCTCTAAATGTGGAAATCTGACAGTGGTGAGTGTCTAGGATGTTTGTGCTAGTACTTTTCAGTTTGGATGGTTGAGGAAGACCTAGTATTTTGGGGCTCTGAGATTTGTTACCCCTCCTAGAGACTGGGATATAGTTTGCTCACCTGCAGGTGACGGTTAAGCTTATCAGGTCTTAGGCTGTCAGCGGTGACAGAAGTGGTGACTATATTGTCTATGGGGGTAGAGATCAATTTAAAAAATTCAACCAGTATGTTCAATATTTAGATAACAGTTTGGGTTGAGAAAACTTTGGCAAGAGCTTGATCATGGCAGCTAGGTGAAAATAGATCTGGTCAACTGACCGTATGTAGCACATATTGGGCATTTTTAAGCTGCAGTATGCAAATGGATGTATGCTCACTGATCTGCTCCATTATTTCACAAATGTTTTCATCTTAACATAAGGCACAGGAAAAAGGTCCTTTGCTTTCCAAAAATCATATCTGTTATGAGACGAGATTGATTTTCTTTGCTTTTATTAAACAAGTTAACACATCATCAGAATTAAAAGCCCAGCATCTCCATAGGAAAATACTTATATTGAAGAGTTTGTCTAAAGGATTTAATGAAGTCATTTTAGTGGGTGCTTATTTAGGGAGAAGAGGAATGCTTACCACGGATGAAGGAAGAACTTTGTGATAAGAAAATTCAATCAGATATTTTATTAATTAATGAAGGTTTTCAGAGACTTCAGCAGAAGACATGAGATCAGTCTGTATAGGAAAAAGGTTACTTTCCAACATGGAGTCTCATGTTTGCATACTTACCCCAGCTTAGTGTTTTTCTCCATCTTCTGTCACCATCCAAATATTGAACAACAGTTTTTAGAGACCCGCTTGAAGTAAGCTGCATTAAATTATTGAGGCTGTTTTCTAAACCTCTTTGGGAAATTCATAGGACACAACACAATTTCTGGCCATGCACCCCACCCCATCCCTATTAGAGAGGAGAAGCCATTAGAGGGGAGAAATGTGCTAAAAGTGACAGGAAAGAACAGTGTGCATGTAAACACTTGTCTTCAATAATTAGCAAACAATAGGAAAGAAATCATCACATATGTACAAATGGCAAATGAACTCCTGCCTCAGCAATATGCTACTTTGCTATGATTGAGTAGGCAAGTTCATTTTTAAAATGGTAATTCAAATGGCATAAAGGGAGAGCCGTTTGTTTGCTTCCTCCCCCAACCTCCAAAGACAGAGCATTAGTTAAAAAAACAAATGAAGGAAAATTCCCCAAAGAACCTTAGCAGGGAACAAGAAAAACATCTATTGTAAACAGCGGGTGGGTCTTCTGACAGGCTTTGTTTGCAAATGATAACAATTACAGGTAATTTTTCATTTCAATTGGAAGAACAGGTATTAAAAAAAGAAAGAGAGAGTGGGAGAAACAGAGATCGAGTGAGATTTCCCAAGTGTCTTATTCCCTCCCAGGTCTACAACCTAACAGCAGTGTAGAGAGCTCGCTAGTTTCTTCTCATTCCATTAAGTGAGATCTAATTGTGTCTCTTCTGTCTGTTGGCAGATGCGGTTTCTACATAACAACAGCCCAGAGACAGAGCTGCCTGATTAATGCCTCCAGCTGTCATATGCCCCATTATCTGTGCATTTGCATAACTTAATGGTTTAGGACAGGGGAGAGAGGATGCTTAATTTAATGTTTAGCAGGCCCTTGATAGCTGAATAATTTAAGAACTGTCAAGGGAGGTCAGTCCTACAGCGATTCAGCAAGACAGCTATGATTTCTGAATATCATTAAATTCCTTACTTAGGATAATTTAAAAAAAAAAAGAAGAACAACAATGCCTGAAAGGAGGCCCTGCTTTTCTATTAACCATTCCTTCTCTGAGGAGTAGCAGAATGACTTGGGGAAAAAAACATCTATTTAACATGGCCAAGAAAGGAAGGGTTAAATGTATGCCTTCTCTCCCCATCCCCCAGTCTTCTTCTCATAGCTAAAGGGTGGAAATACAGAATTTAGTTAAATTCAACTAACAGCCCAACATGCTTTGAACAGGAAACACTCTCAGTTTCATTAGATGCTAATGAATATTATTAAGCTAATCTGCCATTTGTTTTCTAATTATGTGTCAGAAAGCACCGCAGTGGCAGCTGAGGCAACTGCCAGGGTGCATTTATTTATCTTCCAATCCTGTGTTTACTGACTGACTATAGCACAGTGATTAGGAAAAAATAAAAAGAGATAAAAAATATATATATTTTTTTCAGGTTGATTATTGCTGTTCTTTTCCAAGTTCATTAAATTCTGCATGACATTTGATTGTTTTCTAAGAACCAATAAAATGGACTAATTTAGGTCTCCTTGGGAGGCATTCTGCAATAATGCAAAAATGTATGAAAGAAGTGTTTCTTGGCTGGACTGACCCTATCTATTGGGTCTGGATGAGATGCAGTTAATTTTCCCCTGAGCAGCCCTCCTAGGGCTGTATTGTGTATTGGCAACTAGGAAGGTGTTGGTAACACATCAGTGTTTTGGCTGCTGCTAAGCAGTGCTTGCACAGCATCAAGGCTGTCTCTCCAAAATTCCCCCTCACCATTAGGCTGGAGGTGGGCAAGATCTGGGATGAGACACAGCCAAGACAGCTGACCCAAACTGACCAGAAGGATATTCAATGCCCCTAATCTAACAGAAAGGTGAAGGGAGGGATATTCATTATGAAGTTTGTCTTCTGGAACAACTGCTATGTGTGGTGAAGCCCTGTTTACTAGAAAGTAGCTGGACATTGCCTGCTGATGGGAAATAGAGAGTAACTCCCTTGTTCTCCTTCGCTTCTGCATGCAGCCTTTGCTTTTGCTTTATTAAACTGCCTTTACCTTGACCCATGAGGGGTTTTATTTCCATCCTACTTTCTCCTTGCTCACCCTGCTGAGGAGAGGAGTGACAGAGCAGCTTGGTGGGCATCTGACATCCAGCCAGGGTCAACCCATCATACTCTACGTATTTGGTAGCCAAATCAAGGACTTATTCAGTGAGTCATGGAGCTGTGCTCTGCTATTTCTGTTGAGTTCATTGCATTTGTCTGACCCTGTCTTCCACTCTCCCAAAACAGAGCTTTGTACTTCCTGAGCACAAAAATCTGACACTTTGAAGACCATATGGTTAAGATTTGAACTTCAAAATACAGCTAATTAGTGTTTCTGCTAAAAGCAGTAGTTGGTAGGTTCAGTGTTACTCAATGGAATTACATTATTTACATGGAAGGCATATGAAATTACTTCACTGGATGAGGTGAGTCTGCTTCTTTGTCTGTGGTAAGCAGAATGACTTTCTAGCCAGTGCTTTGCCCTTAAGCACTTCTTCTTGCATACCTTCCTGGGCAACCAATTCTTTTCTAGTTTTATCCCCTTTCTTCAATTGCTATCTGTTCCGCCTTGCCCAGCTTCATTTCCCGTGGTTCTAACATGATTTTCTTTGGGTTCATTCTGTGGCCCTTCTTGGAGTTGGCCTTTAGGCAAGGACTTCTGTTGTTTTAGCTATCAAATTCTATTGAAAGATGTGAACATCTTATTTATTTTATGATTTCATTTCTGTCATGTATGGGCATTCACAAAATGTGCTGATGATAAGGAAGTAAGGTGTGAAACTGCCAGTACCTGATGTATATCAATACGTGTACACACAGAGATCATATACACCTGTACACAAATAAATGTACACACAACTGGATATGTTATCTCAAAATTTTTTTTTCATGCTCTAGATCAATAGCTTTGAACATCATCTGATGTGGGAGCACCTGGTATTCCTCTGAGACGCACAAAAAGGGTAGGAAAACTGAGTTGGATTATACTGTGTTGAAGGACAGCGATTGCTATAGCTGGTTGGCAGTTGCCCAAGATTTTATAAGGGACTGAGAACCTCTTGTCTTTGTGCTGCAAAAATCTCATTCTAAGCTATTTTTTTCTTTACATTTTATAAATATGGAAACTCGTCAATTTTCTGCTGAATTAATTATTCAACTGGTTTATTCTGTAAATAATGACTTGCATCCTCAGTTCTTTCGCTTGATAAAGACTTTTGGTGGGATGGGGTAGTATACCTGTAACTCTCAAGTTACTCTGCTCAACTAGAGCATGGAAAGGTAAAAAAAAAAGAAACCTCTGCCGCTGGATTGTTTTGTCTTCAAGTATGCAGCAATCACTAGAAAAAGATATAGGACTCAATGCCACATTTGTCAGGTGTTGTGTGGCGATTTTTATACATAGAACTGATCCATGGCAGCAAAGTCATGGATAGCTCTGGTTTGTACTCCTGAAATGAGAGGAAATGAGAGATGTTGCTGGGGGGGTTTGTTTAGACACATTACTGGTTTTTGCTTGCAGAAAGCAAGATTTTTTACTCACTGATAAAATTTTAATATTTGTTTGATTTTCTTTTCAGTGGCTTTGTTTTAAAAAGGGAAATTGAGAAACAATGTGCATTGTGAAGCTCTGTTTCTTAGAGGTAGGTTTCCATCACATTCATTTTTGGCCACTGCCTTTTTGTTGCTTCCTAGCAGGGAACTGATTAGAAGCAGTGTGAAGCCAAAGTAGAAACTAGGATCTTTTATTTGGTGGAAACATGTAGTTCCAGGTTACAGACTTCACTTTTAAGCACATATTTCTGTACTGTTGGCTTTAGAATAATTTTGCTCTTTCTTTTCAAGACTAATACAGTATTAATTGCCGGAAACCTGTGATGAAATATTGTCTATTCTTAGGCTTCTATTGACAGAACAAAAATAAGAAAATGGGAAGGGAAAGAAATACTTATGCGTGCTAACATAAATCATCACAACTGTTCCAATCAGCACATATGGTACAGTAACATTGCCCACTGCTTTGAGACCCTCTAATGGAAGACCATATGGGCTGCTGCTGCATCAAAACACAACAGGCCTGTGTTTAGAACTCTGCAGTGACCTGGATTCAGAACTTCCTCGCTTTTACTGGTTTGTGTGTCTGCATCAACATTTTTATTTCCAGCACAATGTTATTGTTTTTTTTTCCTGATTCCTTTGTTCAGTGACAGTTTCCTAAGGACAGAGCAAGACAAATGTGTGCCTGTGGTTTTTGTATTTCATGTGATTGCCTTTGCATATTCTGGGACACTCAAGATTTCAGAAATAGCAAGAGAACATTACAACTGGATCACTTTGTCAGAATAAATTCATAGAGAGAAAAATTATTTTCCTTTCTCTGGTGCATATTTTTTGAATCACAATAATGACTGTTTGGAATCGTGGAAATTATGGCATTATCCTGAGAGTTTCCAATGGTTCACAGTTAGTGCCTTGTCAAAGTCCCTGTGTCCTATGGTTACACTGAAAGAGCTGGAATGCAAAATGTTGTTAAAACTGTGGTACTAGGGTGTTAAAAATTTCATATACCTAAAGGTTTATACACTGTTACTGAAGTGGGCACAATTAATACCCCTCGATTTAAACACTCCAGCATGCTGCTATTTGGTACTAAGGATATTTTCTATAGCTAGAACATACTTCCTTGTTTTAGCTCACTCAGTGATCTTTAAAGATAATCAGTCACAACTTCTTTTTTTCCATGCAAAATATGCGTATCCTCCATTGATTCCATGCTGGTTTTCTTCAAAAGATTCTCTTTGTTTTCCACTATGTGTTTTGGCCACCTTTTTTTACCATTTTACTGTACCCCTTGGCTGAGTTTAGGTCTCCTGAAATCCATTGAACTTAACAGCCCTCCAGCAAGCTATGGCTCTTTAGCTCAGCCCTCACCTGGAGGAGGTTGGGTGGAATCCTCCATTTCCTCCTGACTCCTGAAAACAGCACCAGATAGGTCATGGTCTCTTATGGGCCATACTGTTGTGTGTAGGCAGCCAGCGACTTTGTATGATGCTCCTCCTTCTCCTCTTAAATTGTCTCACATGCAAGGATCAAGGATAATGTTTTCAATCTGCTAAGCTTTTTTGAAGTAAACCAAAATTAGAGTCACCAAGGGTTATGCATTTACCAAGCACCTTCCAAGCCCTGTGTAAGACAGAAGACAGCAGGTGGACACGAAGGACAGATGGGGACATGGTTATTGACACAATGATAGAGAGCGTTTGGCCGAAGAATGGGTTCCCTTCTTGTTCCCAAAGTGGACAGGTTTTCTCTGGCAGCTGGGACTGTCTGGTGGGAATGAGAACAGGCAGAGGAGGGCAGATGTCTTCACATTGGTGAGCAGGCAAATAGGGCATAAAACTCCCTTCAAGTGATAGTTCTTCCGCATCCTGGGTTGATTTAACTGATGGATTTTGAGGAGTAACAGGCTGAAATGGCAGTGGACATATATGGAAGCAATAAGGGGCTTAAATGGATTGTGAAAGGGCTCAGACCAAGGCAAAAGAGGCATGGATGCAGTGAGGCAGAAAGTTGGGTATAACTTACTAACAGTATAAGCACATTTATGCCAATTTTTTGCAACCAGTATGGCTGTGCAAGGGTGCACGTTTAGCAATCTAGATGTACAGTAAAATCATCATCATTCAAGCATTAGGCAACCCTTTATTTTGTAACTGCTTCTGTCAGTACTATTGCTTTGATGCTCATGCAGCATGACTTTGACATGAATTGTACTACTTGACACTACTTTACAGTGCAATAAGTAGCAAGTTAAGTAGCCACCATAGCCCTGAGCTCTTCATTATTTTTAGGTATGAATTAGGTATGAATTTAGGTATGATTTAGGGATATGAATTTTTGATAAATACCTTTAATTGTTCCAGCTCTCTCCCCTATCCAACAATTTATTACTTTTTTAGCTTTCCTTTTAAGACTTCTTTCTTCAGTGCTCTGCCACTTATATCAAGCTCCCCTACCGATACGTGTATTTTGAGCTTTGAACCAATTCAGGTAAGCCCCATAACTACATGAAATCTTGATTCTGAAACACGGGCCTGAAAATTCTGTGAAAGCTGGTGAAATGGAAAGTAGTTGCTGATACAGACCAATCTAGGTGCTCAAAAGAGCAGGGAATCTTCTTGTTTTTTCTCTATCCTGAATCAGTCAGGATTCTTTGAGACCTCAAAATCAGGTTTGGTTTTAAGGAAAGGTTCCAGTCAGTGCTTATTCTTCTAAATCACTTTCAAATCATAAGTCCTGTGATAAATGCCAGATCTCCTACATACAGATTCAAAATCTACTTTTTCATTCTTTTTCTGTCACATAGAAAACACCAAGAAGTCTCACGTTCATATTCTCCCACTCACACATTTAGCAGAAAACAATGCAAACCTTCTTCTTCTGCACTAGATGTCACGTAGATGAAAATTTAAAAATAAAATATCCTCTTCCCTTTGTTTCCAGAGGTGATTAGGATGACAAGTTAATGGAGACTTCATCTGAGCCCTGCATTTTCTATTCATCATATCATAGCTCTTCTAATATAGCTGTCCAGTCCACTCAAAGCAGCCTCTTTAAAAGGACTGGATATGTTGCAGATTAACTTCACTGAAAAATCCCTTAGCCTTTCTTTAACTAGCCACATATGAAACAAAACCCAGAAAGACTGCAGGTGTCTCAGAGAGGTGGCTATTAGGAGGATAGCTGGAATGACCTTAGTGCCCTGAACTGAAACCTAAGGAGACCCAGAGAGGGTTCTTAGCAGAGTGTCACACTTCCCCGTGACCTGGGGAAATCACTTGCGTTCCCTTCTGCTTAAGGGCCCTCATTTGCAAAAGAAGAATAATTTCTCCTTGCTTTAAGGGTCCTGCACCACTAATGACAGTGAGTGTTCAGCTTCTGAACTGATGAAAAGCAGACAGATATATGCTGGTCATCTTTAACCTGCTTTGTGTCTTTTGGGGTCCAGTGTGTAGAGAATACAATTTTCCTGTACCACCTACCATGCTGCATATAATTTACAGAATCTAAATAAGTATTTGGAGAATCACATGATGTGACGGGGCTGACAGTCACAAAGAACTGAAGTAGTTAAAGGCAGTCTTTCCATTGGGTTCAAAGCCCTGGGTAATTGAAAGCTACCCATGGGTAATTGAAAGCTACCCATGAGTCCAGAATGGCCAGTTACAATCTCCTGCTGCTTTGGCCATATCCTGGTCTGCCCTGTAGTCTGAATGTCTGAAGTGAATGGTATTTTGTATGTATCCAACTATTGTTTTTCTTTTGTTACCATCTTCTGTAGCTGGTATACAAGAAAAGGACATTTTCTTAAAAGCATTATGTTTCCCTTCTCAAGTTTTCTTGAAAAATGCACAGATTACGGCAAATCTGCTGCTCTGTAATATGTCATTTTACTTTTAAATGGACTGTAATGTTAATAAAGTCTTTACAAACCCCGGCAGTGATAGAGCATGTCTTTTTGCTCAACCACTAAAATAAAGAAAATGGGTTCAAAATATTACACAAAAGCGATGCTATGAAAGGGCTAAAATAAGCACTGCTCAGCTCAGCCTGGGGTAGAAGTCTCTCTCTGGTCAAGTCACTGTTTCTCTATCTTTGGTTTAGTGGGTTAAAGCCCATCAGGAATACAATTATGTCATAAATTTCTGATCTGTGTATGAGTGACATATTTTTAGTTCCCAAGAGATAATGGAATATATTAAAATTTAACTCAACTTTTGTTACCTATTTTTATGATTGAATTCAGAGTTTCTTTTGAGTGGCATTTGTGGGAATCTAAAAGAATGGAAATGGAAACCAAGAAAATCCATGTATGGACGAAAAGCCCAGTACCTGTGAAGAGACCTGATTTCTCTGTTCAGATTGACAGCCTATGAGAAGAGGTCTTAAAAAAAAAGAAATAAATCCGAGTTTTCATCTTTACAGACATACATATTGTGATAAACCCTGTGAGCTGTGAAGGGCCCAAATACATCTATTTACTGACCACATACAAGATAAGTTACATATCTGCATTCCTTCGCTGGCAGGTTCTGATAACTTCTAATAAAGGTGCAAATGATTTCTTCAGCAGTATCTACTTCAATACTATTTCATTTGATGTCTATTTGAAA
This sequence comes from Psilopsiagon aymara, assembly GCA_024733675.1. Taxonomy (NCBI): domain Eukaryota; kingdom Metazoa; phylum Chordata; class Aves; order Psittaciformes; family Psittacidae; genus Psilopsiagon; species Psilopsiagon aymara. Next base: position 9,861 of record JANRGW010051045.1, on the reverse strand, counting down.
TGACCTAGCAAACATGAGTATAAATTCACACAGACTAGATGATAGAAGGTTTTCTAGAGCAAAAAGTAGGTATCAATATCAGTTGTGGACAGGGAGAATCTTAAATTTACAACGGGAAGAAGATCACTTCAGAAGAGCTGCTGTCTTCCACATCAGATTTCTTAAAAGCTCGGGTTAGATATAAGGAAGAAGTTCTTTACTATGAGAGTGGTGAGGAATTGGAATGGGCTGCCCAAAGAAGCTGTGAATGCTCTATCCCTGGCGATATTCAAGGCCAGGTTGGACACAGCCTTGGGAGACATGGTCTAGTGTGAGGTGTCCCTGTGCATGGCAAGGGAGCTGGAACTAGATGATCTCAAGGTCCTTTATAGCTCCAGCTATTCTGTGATTCTGTAATGACATGTTCTGCTTCCTACAAAAATGGCATTGTCAGAAAAGAGAATAGTTTGCAACATGATCATGAGATCAACAGAACCTGCAGTGAGTGAATAAGCAGAGACCAAATATTAGTTTGCCTCTAGAGCTGGACTCACTTTGCCAGGCTGATGCAAGGGTTCAGCAGGCAGCTTGGGGAAAGCTGCATTTTTGTTTCATTTCCTTTGTTGTCTGACCAGAGGTTACAAAAATGCTGTAGACTCTTGACCTATGTCAAGCCAGCAATTTTCACCAGCGCTGCTAGACACTAAAGAAATACTGGTGCTGAATGTCACCTGTAATATTTCAGTTTTCTGCTGAGAAGAGTGTGCTAGGTGCAAACTGTCCTGTAAACCTGGTGACCTATTTTTCACTGTGAATGTTTTTTTATCATTTGTGTCCTCACTGAATTTTTGAGGCACAGTCTGATAAAAAATGAAATTGTTGCCCTGTCACCCCTGCCAATGGAACACTCTGTCAACTATTGAAATTCAGCCTAGGATCTTGCTTTGAAGACATTAAAAAATACTACTGCAGGCAGAGCTCTTTTGTTCAGTTGAAAAAAGTATCCTTCCATTTAGCTGCCTTCAAAATCAGGACTATGAATGCACTTCTGAAAGGGTGTGGAAAAATTCTTAGCTTATGCTAACAAATCTGAATGAAAAGTGCTGGGGTTAAGGAATCCAGTGCGGTGCAGAAATGAAGGACATGCAAGTAATTGTACAGTACCAAATCAAGGCCAAGAGTGAAGCCAAATTATTTCATTGTGGGGATGCTTTACGTCTTTCCCCTGCTATGTAGTTTTCCAAAGCGCGTGAAAAAGCACTGCAATTTTTCTTCATCTGCAGAGTAAGAGGATCTCAAATGATCTACACATAGGTCTAACTGCAAGAAAAGGGTCAGACTGAAAATGCTTCTGGTATAAGGGGTTTCTATTTTATGCTCTCCTAAACTGTGCTGCTTATTACCATTTGTATTTGGCTAGCAGATTCAAAGACTGTTTCATGTGAAGATACATCATGACAAGCAAAATGTGCAAAGCAGGAATAAGGGCATATTTGTCATTTTCTTGCTCCTCCCTGGGTGTATGCTTATAGTCATCACTGACTACAGATGGGAAACGGGACGCTAGGTTATATAGACCCTTGGTTTAAACCAGTATTCACTTCTTCTCTACAGGCATGTGTTTCTTCTAAAAGGGTGAAAACCTGCTGAGACTGGTGAATATATTCAGTGCTTCATTTACATTATTCTGTGTCATTCATGCACTGATTAGTGTTAACTCCCATCAACCTCCTTCTAACAGGGCACTGTGCTTGCATCAGTTCTGCTTTTTGTTTGTAAATAGCTTTTCTGAAACAAAGCAATTTAAGTTCTCCTCCTCACTTTTGTGAATGGAAGAGATAGGTGCTGGTATTCACTTTATCTGCTGGTCAAGCACTGCTGTTTCTGAGCCTGATCCAAAGTCCAATGAAATACTCCTGCTGGGTTAAACATGTTTTAGATCAAGCCCTTAGCAAAAGCAGCACTTTAATAAATCACAGCCTGGCAACCTTTTTGACAGGCTGCATACTTTTCTGGTTTTCTATGTCCTTCTAGCTTTATCATTTTCTTTGTCTTTTTAAGGATTTTATTCTACCCAAGCTACCCTGACTTATATTCTGTAGAGCCCGACTGAACGTAAATAGAGTTTAGCAGACAGTAAGTCAGAACTGACTCTGATTCTCTGATGCCGCCTTTTTCTGATCTGAAGGTTCACTGTCATACTAGCTTGTCTCTTCCCCCTTCTTCCTTCAAAATTTCATTTCTCTCTTATTTCTGTGTTTCCAGATCTGGTTCCATCACTCAGCTGCTAAATCTCTGCCTCTCTCTATTGGGCTGCCTTCTTCCTCTCCACCGCCAGATCTTTTTTTGCTCACAGCAATTCTTTTCACCTCCTCAAGTGCCATAATGTATTTGCTGCTATTTAATGGATGCCCAAAATGGGTGAATTGACACTTATCCTGACACTCTTATGCATCCTTAATGGATAGCATGATAAATACAAACCAAAGCAGCATTTTCTGCTGATGAATCTGAAACTTCTAATAGCCTTCCCAATTCTCCAAAATAGATAGAGCCATGTCCTCTGACAGTAACTTGCCAAGACTCCACTGACTTCAAAAAAGATACTTTGATTTATGTTGACTGAAGTTTCACCCTATAGTATATATAAATAGAGCTTGTGTTTCACATAAATCACAAGAAACTAGTTAGAGGTATGGCAAATTAAATTAAGTATCTGATGTCAAATTACTGCAAATTCCTGAATTGGTGCTACTTAATAGAAATTCTTAAATCTCCATATGAGGTCAAATTAGAATTGCCATTTTCTAATAGAAATGGCTCTATACTGTATCTTCAGTGACAGTTATGAGTTTAATAATCTGAAAAACCACTGGTTGTCTCTACTGTGTCATGCAAGTTCAGTTAAAATATATATATGTGACACAAAGGACTACTTAAAAAGAAGGCAATTTGAACACAGAAGTATTTGAAATGATGAAAAAGAGACTGGAGATGGATCCCTCACTGGATATTCTATGAAATGCAGACATTAACTATACTGTAGAGCAAAATTCATTCTTTTGAATAAGAAAGTTCTTTTTATTTTTATTAATTAGATGGTACACATCTTCACAGGTATATGAAACCACAGATCTCTAGTAGAATGAATTTTGTTTGCTTTTATTTCTTTAACTCAGCTAAATAGCATTAATATTTAAATGTTAGTCTTCCTGCTTTGAATGCCCTCCTAATGCTCTTTTGCTGTCCCTCTCTGTGGACTGGGGATGACAGAGATACTCCTCTGGAAACTCTAAATGTTAATTAAGTAACAGAAGGCTACATAAGGACCAAGCCAATTTATAATAGGAAGGACAAAATCATAAGGACAGGAATAATTATGGGTGCCAAATGTACTGCATGGACTATGAGCTTATATGTGTACGGAGAAGGGGATGAGCCTTCCGATAGATACCAGCTGGATTTAGTCACTATGGCTACATATGATTTGCTTTGGCTGTCCCTTCAAGCTGTTTTCCCAGTGAGAAGGATTACAGGGCTGTGAGGTTTCTGTGGGGGAGGCACCACACTGCTCCTGAGACAGGCTGGCAGCAATGCATCCAGGCACCTGATGAGGACGTTACAGGCGTTTCCTCCTCAAACACCTCGCAGGGTACAGCAAAAGCTGAGTTTGAAAATACAGCTGGCTTTGTTTGCTTGGCATCCTGCATCACCACCCTCTCTTTTGGGGGGCTGTTGTATTCTCTAGCAGAGTGCATTAGTTTATTAAGGGATTCCAAAAGCACTTTGTGACTTGTGTTGTGTAGGGTGGGCAATTTGTTACATTCCCCTGGATTAAATACCTACTATATGACCTAATTGGCCTTTCCAGTCCTATTTTGATTTGAAGTTTAAAAATTAAGAAGTGAAATTAATCATAAACAATACCACTACACCATTTTCAATTTATCACAAAACTACTCATCTGTCAGAGTACTTATAAGTCATTACCAGTATGGATACTCTTGCGTGTTTGCAATCACTTACACAGTCACTTCCACTTCTGAAGAGGAATGAGGATATAAAAAATGGGTGCCTGATCTGCGGACTGGGAGTTATGACTCAGCCAAGTGCTTATTTGTTGTTACAGTAATGACAATTCACTGCATCTCTAGAATAGCTGCTAAGTATTCATGAGGAAGAGATGTCATCTGTGATTCTAGAAGGCGGTGATGGCAAAATATTGTGTTAGGCTGTTGTCAGATACTCAAATTAATCTGGGAAAAGGTAATAAATAGGGGCTGGATACTCTTAGCTCACTCTTAATGACTTTGGCTGTAGCTGGTACTCGGTTTGTCTCGTTCTGTTTTGGTTTGTTTGTTGTGTTTTTTTTAATCAAATTCCATAAAAAAAAACCTTGAAATGATAAAAACCAATGTCTATAAGGACTGTGGATTCAATTTTAGTTCATCCCAGAACTTTGGTCTGAGCAGACTAGTTGTGTTTTAAAAAGACATCTCCTCCTGTATCTATAATAAATTCCTGCCTAGCAAAGTTTAAATATGCAGCTTCAGGGAACAAAGGAAGCCACTAAAAGATAGATAAGTCATCAGCTTTTATTCAAAAGAACCTTTTCACCTATTCAGTAGCATGAATCTTGCAAGACAAAACCAATATTTTGAATTTTATAGTACCTTTCATCCAAAGCATTTTGCAAAAAAGTGAATAAACTAGTTTCCCCTTCATGGTATGGTGTTTGCAAATGTTGGTGTTTCAGTTTAAAGGTGGAGGGAGTCAAGACAAAATGAGTAACAATGGTTTCTCCAAAGTCTGACACAGGTAGCCTGTGTTAAGAGTCAGGAATAGTACCCAGATTATTATAAGACAAATGCCCTGACTACTGGTTTTGGGAAAAGAAATCATGCAGAGATAAATCTGTGAAGAAGCTGGTCCGCTGGTCATGGCAGAGAATGAAAAACCACCAGCTGACTGCAGACATTTCTACATTGAGAGTAGAATAAAGGTAAACAGATGCTAACTTTATCAGTAAGCACACTTTGCCTATTGCTTCAGCTAGGTCAGGTTTGTAACTATGAGCTATAATGTCAGGTCTTGCAGAGGATTTAGTGTCTGTGTCAGTTTGAGTCCCATAGAATGTGAATAAATGTGCCCTCTTACCTCACAGAGCACCTTCAAGGATGAATATATGGAGGTTAACGGATTTCAGGTGCTTAGCTGAATCTGTAGCAGTAAGTACTCTATGTGTTTGCCCAGAGTTATCTTACCTGCTTTACACAGGTTCCCATATAGCTTGGCTCATATGATGCAGATCAGACACAAAAGATTCACTTTCTCCCACCTGTGGCATTTTCCTAATGTACTTTTCTTAGGTTTAAATCTATACAATTTTTAATATTCCAGAATAATCAAGTTTGCAGTTTCACCTGGGGACACTATTTGCCACCCCAGTATGTTTACTGACAGTCTTCACGTCTTCTTCTATTTTCACACGCCATTCACTATACCTTATGCATTGCTCACATGACTCCTTTTATTCCCTTTGGATTTATACCTTCAAAATATCCTTTAATGGGACATTTCCTGTTATGTCTCCCCACCATGCTCCGAGTTGTCACTTAGCCAAGCTCTCATGCAGAATTAGCTTCTGTAAACTTGCTTCATTATTCACCTGTTGGCCTCCAGGTTTTTTTGAGCACTAGTGTAAACTCCCACCTGCCTATTGATATATTTTGGACTGTGGATTGCATGCAACACACTGAATGCAAATATATGAGAACTGTTCAAGGAAATCATAAAATGGTTTGGGTTCGAAGACAACTCAAAGATCATCCAGCTCCATCCTCACTGCCACGTACAGAGACAACTTCCACAAGATCAAGTTGCTCAAAGCTCTGTCCAACTTGGCCTTGAACACCACCAGAGGTGAGGCAGCCACGACTTCTCTGGGCGACCTGTGCATATCTCACCACCCTCATAGTAAAGGACTTCTTCCTAATATCTAATCTAAATCAACCCTCTTTCAGTTTAAATCTGTTCCTCTTTTCCTGTCACTATATGCCCTTGTAAAAAACCTCACTACAACTTTCTTGTAGGTATACTTTAGGTACTGGAAACTTTTAAACAGCTGTTTCATACTGTCCATCTAACCCTTCTTTTATTTGCACACGCGCTCAGATTGTAACGATTCATCCTACTAGTCCACCTGGGGAAGTATCTACCCTATGTGCTCATAGGTGCTTAACCCATCAGGCATGGCCTGAGCCTGTCTCTCTAGAAGAAACCTGTGCTCCGTCTACCAGGCTCTCCTGCTGTGGAGGGATGATTTTCTTCTGTTGCCCTCACATGTCTGCCATTAACCCACAGTGCAATGACGGGGGAAGTACAGGGTGAAACATAATGCACCTCTTCCCTTTGCGCCCAAGGATGCTCTGTATTGAGGTGTGGTGGTCCTCATGCCTCCTGAACCATGCAGGCTTTCTGTATGGACACCTGTGCAGTGCAATTACCCTTCCCAGATCAGACGGCATGGTACTTCCATTTAGGTTTGCCTCAGGCACTAGTGATCATTATAGTCTGCTTGGAGTCAATCTGGACTAATTGTATTGCCAGTGCCTTAAAAGAATGAGGGGGCGATGGAGAGGCCTGCCTGTTGAGACAGGAGGCTGCAAGAGGACTGTGATTCCTACAACTCTTCTGAAAAGCTTTTAATATCTACTTCATGGCCTCATTAAGCGAACAATGTCAGAGCTGTAAAAAGAGCCCTCTGTGATTCTTGCACTGGATTAGTAATATATGTCACAACAGATATTTATATAAAAGCAAAGGAGCACAGAAATGTGCTGTATGGCTGGACCCCAAAGGAAAGAGCTAGAACATTTCTTCTTTCACCCTCTACTCTGAATCCTTGCAATAATTAGCCAAAGTAAAATGAATATTAGCTTATGCTTAACTGCCTTTCCAGCATGTTACTCTGCATTGACCCAGTAGTGCTAAACCAATTATTTTTTGAACTTTCTGGCTTTAAATAATCCTCTGCTCTAAAACTCCCTCTACCCCTCAGCTATTTAACCACAGGCCGACTGCCCTAAATCCTTTTCTTATACTTTGTAGCTTTTTAAGCAAGCCCCCTCTTTAAGTAGACATAATCCCTTCTCTGTAGAAAACATGAAAGACCTTGAACAAATCAAGATTTCTCCATGGAGAATTCAGCTAATCCTGTGCTTAGCTCCTAACAAGGAAATCCATCTTGCCACCAAGCACCCCATTACTAGAACTAATGCCTGACTTGAATAACAAGCACATCATTGTGCTTTAATTGTAGCAGTGCTCTGTCACATGGAGAACTAGGAGAGGAACGTGACTTGGCTTCTCCAGGAAAGACAGGTCACGCCTTTTTGTTGTTGTTGAGGTTGCTGTGATTTAAAAGCAGACTAAATTAACTATTAATATGGACTGCACATGCTTCAGATTAGATGAAACAGCTGCACTGTAGCTCTGTAGTACACTTTATTATAAAACAAGTGCTGTTATACTGGATTACTGTTCTCCTTTGCTTTGTCATTTGACTGTTGAGAAATTCGCATGCTGGGGCTTAAAAAGGTATAATCGTGCCCTTGGGGGCAGGGAGGCACCAGCCATTTGGTCACAGAAAATTATGTTAGTGTTAAATAAGAGTAAAAGCAAACTAATCCACAATGTGGATGTGTGGTCAGCACTTTTTCCTGAAAGGGCTACCCACAGCACAAACTGGTTACTGCTGTGATGGTAGGATGAAGAAAAAACATTTTGTGGGAAAATTACGGTATATATCAAAGACAAATAGAAGGTGCTGTTCTGGCTTTAAGGTAGCACTGTTGGCGCTGATAAAAGCTGGGTACCATAACAGAATGGAAGCAGGAAGAAGACACTCGGTACAGATCCCGGATACGAGGGGGTACAGTGACCTCACTGGCCACTGGTGTTGGGATAGTCATTACAATTACTCCTTGGGTCCCTGATGGTTCCTGGCCACATCTAAGTTGGAAATGAACAGCTGTGGGAAGCAGGCTGTGTGCATCTCATTTGTGTGCACTGAATGTGGGGCACAGCTGGGGGGGCACATAGCTTTTTGCTAGCTTGCGTGGGTTTGGTGAGTGGTGTCCATTGCATTCCATCAACACCTATAGAGGCAGACAGCAAGCTGGGAACTGATGTGCGAAGAGCGAACAGAAAATATTCCTCGTGACTGATGTGCTCATGTAAAGCCATAGTGTCTCTGATTACGTCTATTAATCAGCTCCATCGCATGCAATTACTGTATGCTCCTTCTGCTGGTTCAGAGTTTCATGAAGCTCCTCTGGAAGTCCCGATGTAGCATAGGACTACAGGTGATTCTCCAACATTTTCTGGATTTAGAAGAAGAAATACAGTCGGAACATGTCTGGAGAGACTCTTGGATTAAGCAAGCAAAGATCTTTGATGTTGCTTGGCAGAATAGAGGGTATTAACTATGAGAACTGTAACTCATTTCTGTGCTTGATAAAAGCATGCATATATTACAAGAGTGATTGTAACAAGACAAGAGGAAATGTCTCTTCCACTGTAAAGAGAAATTAGGTTGAAATACGTTTTTTATTCAGACATGTTTTATCATTCTATGTGGAGAGCATAGGTTGCACATATTGTCTCTTGGTTTATAATGTTGTTTTTAAAATAAAATTGTTTTCTTCTCTTTATCACACAACTTGAGGCTGCTGCTGCAGTCATGTCTCTAGAGCCTGAAAAATAACACTGAGGGATGGGTGGGATGGCAGAGACAAGCAGCAGCATTGCATGGATTTAATGCGACATTAAGCAAATATTGAGCAAGAGTTTAATTATAGCAGTTATGGCAAATTGTCCTGCTCTGGGAATTGTCAAAAATCCTCCTGTATTTAGTAACCTGAATACAAGAACCTCATTGCCTACTCTCTCCATCTGAGGCTGCAAGTAAATTGCAGACTAGGAGAGTTAACGGGTTGTAGTTTAAGGGGAGTTCCACTAGATGATGGTATAAATCTTCATTATGAACAAGATGTAAGTGGGCAGCTTAAACAGGAGTCCAGGAAAAGCAAATGCCACACGACCAGAGGCAGTGACAGTCCCTAATCTTCCCCTTGCTGTATTACAGTGAGGCTCCCAATAATTGCATGGGCTGCACAAACATGATCAGTGTCCAACAGCATTGCAGCTGGCTGTGGCACCACACAGGCAAACTAAATGGAGGGGTTGCTTTACTGGAATTTAAAATCAAAAAAATTTTCTTAATTTATTTTGCAAATTAGGTTGGGCTAACACCAATTTATTTTTAAATGATACTATAAATGAAAGCAATTGTATAATTAGCAGCAAATTAATTACAGAGTAGAAGAACCAATTGCATGAATCTGATATAAAAAATTGAAGCTCAGTCTTACATTTCCCCAGCTGGCAGATGTCAGGATGTTATTGGGGTACAAGTCTTAGCCTGTCTGCCCCAGAAGGAGAAAAGAGACAGCTTTTGAACAGCTAGGTAGCATCTCCCATAGCTCACTCAGATTGGCACTGGAAGCCTCAAATGGGAGTTTCATGAAGATATTCTCCAGCAGGAGGAATATTCTCAGATGAGATCTCAATTAGGAGAAAGGGCATATTGGAAAGACAATGCCATCCAGAAAATCTGCTGGAGAGAACAACCTTTGAAATGTACTAGCAATAGAGAAATGCCTGCCTTGGTCTCTGGGGAGAATATGAAAGATGATGCCACTTCTGGATGCCAGTTAGAGGAATACTTCTGCCTGGGGGCTGGTGCATCTCTTCTAGAACAGGACTGCACCATCCAGCTTGAGGAATGTAAAACCCAGCTTCCATTTTCATTGCCATTTC
>JANRGW010051043.1:0-27696 GCA_024733675.1 Psilopsiagon aymara | reverse complement strand
CCCATGGCAGGGGGGTTGGAACTAGATGATCTTAAGGTCCTTTCCAACCCTAACTATTCTATGATTCTATGATTGTAAGCAGGCCATTGGTCAGGGCCAGTAGGGCATGTCTTATATTGTTAGAAAATACAATACTTCATCACCTCAAACTCTGCCCTGAATTCACTAGACAAAAGAGCATTTGTTCCCATTTTGTTTTGTAAAAAGAACACTGTTTAACATATCACACTCTGGTAAATCGTGTCATGTTGACTACACAGACTTCATCAGTATCACTAACACTGGCAGAGTAAAAAAAAGCATACATACCACCTTGAATTTCTATGTTCATCATTATTTAAGACCCACACTGCTTATGAAAGCCTCTTTTGCTAAACGAAGCCACATATGAATTTCATCAAAGTCAGACTTCATGGAGAAAAGGTAATCTCTAGCTTGCAGGCTTTGTTCAGCATTCAGAACCCCCCCAGTTATGGATGTGATGTTTGGTACTTCAGTGTCTTCATGAGTTTGCACATGGTGCAGCTCGCACTGAACTTTCCCAATGGACTGTACTCAACTTTATCCACTACTAAAAGTGTAATTGGAAATCATGTGAGGATCCAACCATCTTTTGTTCAAGAATAGTTTCATAAGCTACAGCAACAGGGGACGGGTAATACTGCCAGTACTGACAACAGGCACTTGCCTCCCACAGACAATAATAATACTGGAGAGGAAGAAAGATTCAGGCAGTACAGGAATAAAGAGTGGTACGCATGGTGTTAATACTATTCACAGTTAATATTTACATGCTGTTCTCTGCCCTGTAGATAAAGATTCCTTCAAAGAATAAACTGGCTTTGTTCATGATCTACCCTCCACTGGGATTCCCAGTCTGAAAATCAGTGGTTATTTCAAATATAGCTGTGATGCCATTAATTGATAGGTATATGACCCATTTAATAGCATTTATTATATATATTTATCATCTTTACACTGTCAATATGCTTGCCAGCATCAAGCGATTAACCAAGGAACTGTTTTGTGGTGGCAGTGTGAAGTAGCCACAGCTACCTCCTTGCAGATGTGGGTATCAAAAGATTGGGTCACCCTCATGGCAGACTTCTACTCCGTGGTACTGTTAAGTCAGGAAACCACTGCAGTTACGTCAGGTTAGCACAGCTGGATCTAATCTCACTCTTCTGTCCTACCTTTTCTGATCCAGAACAACATTATCTACTGACGTTAAGCCACAAGCATCTTCTTTTCTCCATTCAATAAATGCTTTATTTAGCAGCCCTATTGTGATCTGCATATTAAGGGAACAGTCAAGAAAAGTTAATCAAATAGATCAGTTTTGTTCCCCTTAAATGTGTTACAGACTTAGAAAGTCATACTTGACAACATCCTTCAGCAATTTCCAATATACTGAACTTCATGATATCCCAGACAAGTAGTACTACCCACTGCTGGAGTTAAATAAGAACAGGTGCATTCATCTACAGAATACCATAATCTGAATCATTGAAGGCCTTTGCTCTCAGGGGCACTGGGGAGGCTGGGATGTGCCCTCTGCAGATCAGCCAATCCTAAATTCCAAAAAACAGGAAAGCCTGAATTGGCATATGTTACAAAATATAAACAAAGACATAAGAAGACCAACCCACAAAGTAAACAGATAACTATCAACTCTAGACACACCATGCGGAAGGGATTGTGGCAAAAAGCTGACTATGGTCCTGCGGCTGATAAGTTCTTTATTGTGAAAAAACAAAGTTCTAAAATCTGATCAGCTACTCCAGTAACCTATGGTCCAACATCCCTGGCTGATGGCTCTACTTGACAACAATTCTCCACCTAAACTTCCTTCAAAACAGGAGGAGTTTTGTTTTGTTTTTTTGTATGTTCAAATTTTCCTTTCATTACAAAAGGAAAAAAAAAATCCAAAATGAAAAACAGAAAAACCAAACCAACACAACAGAAATATGGCATGTTCTGTGGAACACTGCTGCTCTGCTTTCCAGTGACAGTCAAGAAATTGGGATCATATTCTCATTTAAATGCGCATTTTCCTGTCTCATCTAAGGTTTCACCTTACAGTAGGTTTCCTTGTTACTACCTTGGTATTTCTTCTCAGGAATAACAAGACAAATCAACTGTCTTCACTGAAAATTCTGTACCATCATTTGTCCCTCCCAGACGATTCCACAGAAGTGTTCTCATTCACAACCACACTTCACAATCACATTCTGAAGTTAAGGAATGGATAGGAATGAGTGGCAGAAATGAGCAGCATTAATGTAACAGGTAGTAATCCTTAAATAAGTCACTCCTTTATTTTGCACACATACCAACCATCTGCTTTTACTTCAGTCGCTATAACTGTCAGGAAAAATATTGCAAGGTGCACCAGAAAAAAGCTTGCCTTCAGGCCCTACCTATTGTTATGCTAAGCAGCAGCAGCCAGACCCGACAGAGACAATTTTGCAAGAAGCATCAGCACAGCGTGAGCTCATTCACACCTCCTCAAAGCCAGCTGGTGCATTCCTGCACACCACCAGCAGGTGATACCTTTTGGAAGCTTTATAACACTGGTATTGAAAAGAGCTCATGCTTACACCAGCAACCTCGAAGTTACTGCAAAGAGTATCAGGCTTACATCACCAACCCTGAAGTTACTGCACCTTTTAGACAGAGGGTGAGTGTGACTTTGCAGAACTGAGAGCAGAGGTTTCTTCGCCTTTAGTCTCTCCCATCCTCTCAGGGGTCTCCATGTGTTGGGACCCTGGTCTCTGTTCTTCACTGCAAAAATGTCCCTGGGACCTTTTCTTGCCAGCTCTTGGAAGAATTATATGAATTATATCTGTACTTCAGTACAACTTTGTCACTCAAGTGAGGGATAGTTACTATTCAGTCATGCAAGAGAGTACCCTGTGCTCTCTCACAAGCTCTGTGTGAGAAAATTCCTGAGAATTTTCTCACATTCTCCCATCTTCTTCTTCCTCCCAGTTACTCCTCCTCCTCCAAAACACAGCAAGATATCTAGGTTAACAGATAAAGAAAGGAGAATTACAAGCAGTATCTCTCCCTGAATACCCTGAAAATCCATCAGTGCTCCTGACTTAGTCACTTTCCTACACATTTTGGTGCTGTTTAATACTGCAGTGAGACTGCAGTGTCACTATTGTGTCCCACAGAACAGCACTGAGCAGCACTGACCTATGGCCAGAAACACACAGAGTCCTGAGCCTGCTGGTTAAGAACACCAATCAAAATCATTCCAGATTTGGAAACCATTCTTCCTCAGCCCCAACGTAAAAGATTGCTCCGTTCGGCAGCGTCAGCAGGATGGGCTGGCCTGAGCTTCCACCTCTCCCGAGGCAGCGGAAGCTGAGCTCATACAGGGCAGCCACCAGCTCCCTCCCTTTCTCTCCTCCCTCTGCACTCCAGTTTCCTCTGGTGTCTGGCTGGGGCAGAGTTTGACTGGCTTTGCTACCCGCTCCTGGAGAACAACATGTACCTAGTCTAGTCAGCCTCCAAAGATCTCCCCACAAGCCACCTCCAGCCCCAGCCAGTGCCTGAAAATATCAGGGTGGCAGAGGCCTCCCAACTCATGATTAGCAGAACAGCCATTCTCACCTATCAGATCAACATTATAACTAAATACACCAGCAATGAAAGAGAGGCAGGCAGGTATTTTTAAACAGAATACTCAGTAGTCAGATCAGCATGCACATTCAGTCTGTGAGGATTTTTTTTTCTCTAAAATGATTTCTTTTTCCTTGCAAGTATAAGTGGAAGCAGTAATAAAAATAACTGAAAATCAGAAGAATTAATAAAGAAAGATACTGATTTATTTGCACAGTTATACGTAGCTATTAAAGCATGAATTTTTTGGCTCAAGATCTTGGAGACACCCTGCAGAGTGTAACACTTTAGCAATATATAGTACCCTGACATGGTATAACTTCATTATATTTTTAAAAATATATAGAGCGACTACTTAATGCAGTTATTTCAGCAAGTCTTAGTGGTTTCTGAGAGCAACTGGGACTTCTCTTTAGCTTCAGTAGTGCAGTTATTTTCTTATATTACAAAATGGTATTAGTAAAGGTAACTGGAAAAAAAATGACAACAGAGTTAATGGTAGTACTGACAGGGCTTTAATTCAGAACCAGGACTATTTGAAGCATGAACTTTTTAATAGGCAAATGTACAAGTATCTTGATGTATTTCCTCACAAAGGAGTATCATTAATTACTAGTCTATCGCACAGGAACACATCAGCCATTCATTTCTAAGCAAAGGCTATATTTTAAAATACATCATTTTATACCAGTTAAATACAGCCCTGAACAATTAGTCTATTATGTGTTTATAAAATGATAGTGGCTTTATTGAAAACACAGAGGAAAAAAATGTGGGAGACATGAGAAGAGGGAATTTATTTTGAATACCTAATAGAAACCTGTCATGTTGTTGCCTTTTAAGCTATATAAAGCATAAAGTTCTCAGAAGAAAAGACAAAACTTTGCTGACTGCTAACTGAAAAAATCTGCAAGAAAATCATACACACAGGTTACTAATGCAGACTGCTTCTACAGGTTACTAATGCAGACTGCTTCTACTCTTCTGAGACTCTGAGAGGAGGGGGAACACATAAAGCATTGCACAGCAGTCTTACACATGCTACTGTAAAGTCTATCTCCTCCCAGGACACTTATCTCTAACAGTCAATCTATTTATGCAGCAAAACTACATTTAAGTGTCCCAAAATAGCTCACACAAACTATAGCTTCATTTTACCATCCAGCCTCCAGAACCAGAAGCTTTATACAACTTTGTTCCTGAAATAAATCTATTGCAGATAAAGGAACCTGTAAGTGCAAGGACTGAACCTGACTGGTGAATGGGAAAAATATGTGTAATGGGTTAAAAAAATATACGTAATGAGTTCTCATTTAAAGAACACTATGCACAGTATTGCACAAGGAAAAGCTGATCTTTTTTTTCCCCCTAACTATTAATAGTGAAACTCAGCAGCTGAACATCTGTAATAGCCACGCAAAACCTAAGTCAAAATTAAACCCTGTGACTTTCTTGGGGACATGCTTGTGTGTCATAATAGGAAGGGGAGTTTGAAAGAAACAAACCAAACACATTACCACATTGTGTCGGCAGTCCTTAAGGAGCTGGTAGATCGGGATCTTGGCTTCATAACAATGCTCATTTTGAAAAATTCCTTCAGTAGTTTTAGAAGTCAAACATCAGTTGTCCTGACAAAGCTCTTTCTCAAAATACTCCATTTTGAACAAATTTTTAAAATCCTTTGCTTTTTAATCCCCTTGAAGTCCGTCTCCTGTAACAATCCAGGCTGTGGAGGAAGAATTCCAACACACTGCAACTCCTTCCTTTTTCACGCTGACTTTACTCTAGCTCTGTGCTGTTCGGAAATGACAGTGCTTTTCTTCTCTGTCTTGTATTGCCCCGGGAGGAACTAGTCTATTTTGAATCTATTCTCCGTGCAGGTCACATGGGAGTGAAGGCAGCTGAAAAGAGTCTCTATCTCTTTCTTGCAGTGTGATAACAACAGGTTTAAAGGTCAAGCTCCCCCCTTTTTTTTTCCCCTCTGTTTTTTTTTCCTTTTTTTTTTTTTTTTTTAACAAAAGAGCAATACTGATAGGCAATAAATAAAAGGAAAAGATGAATGTAAGTTACAGCAACATTAGTGAGTTTGCAGGGGGTTTCCACTTAGAGACATGCTAGATAAATTAGTCTCTGTGGAGTAAGGAAAGGATCTTTCATTCCAAGTTAATTAAAAGCCTTACCTAGAAATGTAATTCTTTTTTTTTTTTTTTCCTTTTTCCTCTTAATCCCTGCCTAAATACTGTGAATAAGTACTATTATCTAACTTCACAAAACAGAACGTATTCCCTGTCTGAAAGAAGCTCAAAATACTGTGGGGAAGTTAAGTAAAAATAAAATTCCTTGTTGACTGTTGAAGTCAAATACACATACAGACAGCTATTGTTATAAATCACTGAAGGACAAAATACCTCAGCTAAAGTACTCTAACATGATGTCCTCTGTACTTCAGAAAGAGATCTTTTCCTGTTACAATAAGTACATTAATAGTTTCTGCATTACAAGCAAACTTTCATTCATAATTTCTAGCAAAAACCCTTTTTTTTAATCAAAAAACTTATAAAAGCTTTGAGAGTATATTTCTTTTAGGAAATATTAGTGTAAGCATATTTGGCAATTACAGCAGTAGAAGAGGAAAAAAATGCAGAGGAATGGATAGTGAATATACCATTTAAATTATACATTTTGAATTTTCTATGAACTGTGCTAGAATTGTTTTTAAATTGAAAGAGCAAAGTTATTGCTCAACAAGTGGTTACATGCATAATAGCCATTCCTTTGTACAGTCTTTACAAGTGTTGCAGTATATTTCTTTTGCTGGTAGTGCAGCTAGGTTAATAATGAAAGCAAGTGCAAAAGTTGTGTTTGTAAAATTTATACAGACTTGACAAATGGAAGGAAAACATGACAAATAGACTGTGTGTTAAAATATAAAAAAAATAAATGAGTGAGCATAAAGTGTGCAAAGCTTTTTAGCACCTTTGCACTTTATAACTGTACAATAAAATGCATTACCAACTACATTGCATATCAACAGGAAATATCCTAACTACCCTGGAGGCTTGTGTCTGCCATCGGAATATAAAGTACTCCACAGGAATGTTAATAAGGTTTCTCTCTAAGTATTCTGTTCTTTGTGTTCCCTGGCACCTATCTTCAAGTATCACCTACTAGTTAATGCAGGACCTTTTGTAAGGGTCCTGTGGAACCATAGAAGTTAACCTCCAAAAGTGGAAAAAGCATCTGTGGTAAATTTAGCTCAAAGGGTCATACAGTCACAGGACCTCCAGTAACACTTGGATCTGTCACTGCACAGGTCACCTGTCTGTATAAGTAGACATAAATCAGGCACCATGTTGTGAAACTTTTTTATTCATTAAACAAAAGGAAGAGGTCATGTAAAATTCCAAAAAAAAAAAATCATATGAGATAGAGGTGCTGGTCTATTACAGAATAGCTGGCCATTTTAAAGCTTTTTCTTTAAGTTTGCTGGATTGCTTATTATGCATAAATATGAACATTTCTCCCATATCAGTGAAAGAACACAAAATGAAAGAAAATAAAGCTTTTGACTAATTGTTTTCACAATAACATGGTGGACTGGAATGTTCAAGTACTACTTCTGCTGTGCCAGACAGTAAATATCTCAGGATTGAGACATTTACAGTAAGGCACAGTAAATATCTCAATCCTGAGAACAGTTTGTTCTCAAAAGCATATCCATCCAGGTGCTGCCTCTTACTTGTAGTTAACAGCAATATAACTAGAAATATGCTGTATTCTATATAATAAATATTAGCATTTAATATAAATACACTGTATTACAGGTTCTTATGTAATTAAGGTGTTGCCATTCGAGGCAGATTCAGAAAAAACAGTCTGCTGGAGAAAAACTGGGGTAAATACACCTTCTGCTAAAAATGTTTTCCTTTTTGGTCTTCTTTATCAGCTCCTTAGAAATAAAACCCTGCCCTCCAAGTGCCTGCCAACTTAAGGTGCTATTATAAAATATGTATTAATTAGCAACAAGAGGATTGCAGTATTGTAGCCATATTCCAAGTCAAATCAGAGCCAGTCCTCAGGTAGCAACCTTAGAAACACAGGCTTCCTCCAAGAAGGAGGGAGAGAGAGCTTACAGTTCTCCAGGGAATGTTAGTTTTATGTGAAATTCAAAATTTTACTTTGGTGAAGCTAAACAAAGGAAGGACAGTTTGAGAAAATGAGGAATAAAAAGGAGCAACAATAAGCAATCAAAACACCCCTTAATTTTTCATCTGGATTAGTATCTTGCAAACTGCCTGCAAAGCAAAACCCATTTGTCAGTGATTTCTCAGCTCTACTAGTGGGATTTTTTTTTTTTGCAGGGAACCCAGGGATTTGATAGTATGGGAAAGACAAACCTTTTCTAGCAAAGTTTCTGAGGAAAGTATTAGATGAACTTTGGCAGTTAGCAGTAGCTTTTAATTAATACAAAAACCTGCCGTGCTACCATTAGTATCAACGACAGTTTTATCTAAGATTTAAATAAAGATAACAGCATACCAGTCCACTGTGCTCACAGAAGATGACGCAGTATTTATTTTAGGCCCCAGGTCTTGGTACAGAGTCAAATAATGTAAACTTTTAATTTCTCATAACTTGAGGAATTAAAAGAGAGAGAAATCAAGAGAAATAAAGAGTATAAAGAGTGAAGTGGTCATTCCACTCTGACAGCAATGGAAAATTATAATATCAATCAATCGTTTAAATAGCCCTTAAGAAGCCATCAGCAAGAGAAGTAAATGAAACTTCTCAAAGACAGAATAAATCACAGTATCAGAGCCAACATCATTAGAAGAGGCAATTTACATATCAGGAGATGGAAATGTATCTCTGTTAATTGGAAAAATTCTTTTTTCCCAGAAAAATATTTTATGAGTGACAGCTACTGCATTTTATGTTATTAAATCCAAATGAAAAGATGCTAGTTATGTATAGATATATATCTGAAGTACTATCAAAAAAGATAATATAAGCATAGTCATTATTGTACACCACCTGGAAAAAGATGTGCATGGTTTTATAGATGCACATACAACATAGATAGTACATGAATACAAACATTTATTTGAGATGTGCCACAGACAACCGTGGCATCTGATTTTCACATGTCATTCTGTAACTTCAAAAAAATTGTATTTCTTTTCCTTTTTGAATCTTGTTTTTAGAGTTGTAGGAATAAAGGCTCTCAAACACAGCTTTATTGGTATGCCATCATAGTTAAGACAAGTGTTGACTGCATAATGAAAATAAAGAAGAAAATATTTTAAATTAATGAAAATACTAAAATATTAAGCCATTCAGTAATGCTAAATACCCTAATAATAAAAGCAGCAAGAAACACAACAGTATTTTTTATCTGCATATATGCATCAACTGAGGTTTTGGCTGTATAGTTAAGCTGCCTAATGAAGAAAAGATATAGAAGTAATTAAAACACAAATAACAAAATGTATGCAGGATTCAACTCACGTTGAGGAAGTTAGTTACTCACCTACAAATTAGTAACTAATTGAATTAAATAAGTGTTACATTGCGCAAAACTGAAAATTAAAATTAAGTAAAAGTACCGCTTAGGGAAAGAGGTGCAGAACGGTCTGTTCTGTTCCATTCTTGGGAACATCTTTTTCTTGAGAGTATGGAAAATTTGCTTAAGCATTTTGAGTTTTGGCTTCCTTGTTAGTAGAACAAGAATAATACAGATCATGCTGCTTGAAAAGCCCCTGGACATCAAAGGGGATTGGATGCCAGGTTATTGTTGCTGTTGCTATATGCAAGCTGAAGAAATAGATTCACAATCTTCCTTTTTAAGACAAAGTGAAAGTCCCTGTAGTCTGGTAAGACTTGAGTTTAACACTGAAAGTTAAACCTGCAACAGCTGCTACCACTTTTCTTGTGGAAAACTTCAGGAATTTCTGGCAAATATGTAATGCTTTAGGACACATAGGGACACTGGCAATATATGAAGAGAAACAGAATCCTTGAAGCCTAACATCAAGCCTTAACATGTAAAGAATGACTGGGCTCTTAAGTATGTTGCTTGGAATGCACAGCAGCAAATGAAGGGTATACAAGAGGCTGCTGCTGCTTCATATGCAGTCTTAGTTTCATCATTAATTTATTTCAGATTGAATTACTAAAGTATCTTTAAAAATCTGGAGTTGGGCTCATTCACTCAGGATTATCCCTGGCATTGCTTAGCTACTATTGTACCTGGCCTTGTGCACACTTTGCATTTTTATTGTCTTCATATATGCTTGAAAGTTGTCATGTTTATATGAAATATAGTTTTCTATATGCAAAGAATATCCACTGAGATGCAAACCCAACCTTTCTAATTTCTAGGCACACAAACTCCACAGCAGGAAACACTTTCCCACAGCTAATCACCATAACAATTCATCTTCCTAAACTGTGTGTTGCTCAGTTCACCCTAGTTCACCCGCAGCACTAGTTTATCCTCTTATATCCTGTACTGCACAACAAGACTGAAGGGCAGAAAAGATTAACACAATGTTCTTATCTCACCTGCATGGGTTTAAGAGCTAGTTAATGCAGCTGTAGGTTCAGCAGAGACATCTTTCAGTAACAAGCATTGTGCCAGTGGTTTAGAGAAGAAAATTTTTGACCCAGCAGACCATTTTGCCGCTGCACACAGTAGGAAATTATTTTTAAAATATTCTTTTGTAGGGTGTTGGGGGAATGCCAGGAAGTTAAACTCTGATGTTTATTTCTAGGTAACAGCATATTCCCTTTCACCAGGAATGACTTTATCAGAGAGGAAAAAGATTCACATAACTGCATTAGGTAAAATAACTGGAAAAATGTAGTAATAATTGTAGCCTAGAATTCCCAAGAATGGAAAAAAGCAAACCAAAGGGCACAGAAGAAATACAACATATTCCATTACTGTTTCCTTTCTATATTCATCTACATTTAGCTGCCTGGATCAAGCTACCTGATTTGCGAATAAATATGGTTTATTTGCTCAGTGATTACAGTGTAAATAAAGTTACAGTGTGCTCTACAGGGGCTTCACCCAGTCTCAAGCATGAAAAACTCCTCATAGGTAGCATGGTAAAGAGGGCCTTATGTGAGGATACCCTATTCTGCCATGCTTTGTCTGATGATACTCAGTCTCACTACCCTTTGAAACTGTCAGGTGCTGCTGCACAAGCTGTAGCATGTGCAGTGACCAAGGCATGTATCAGAGAGAGGTCTTATAGTACCCACTCCCTCACATAACAAAGCCAGGTTCTTGAGAAATGCTGGGCTTCAAACATGTCCTTCTGCCTTTATTCTGGAACAATTTTCCCTTGATTTGGTCAGTTATGCAATTAGAGGTTAGCAAATTCAGTACTAACTGACAATTGCTGGTCCACATAAACTTAGTTGGAGAAATAAAGCTTTATCACAACAGATCTGGTATCTGTCTAAAGCTTCATTGCTAGAGATTCAAAAATAAAAATAGAGGAGTAATTTTTGTAAGTTGGAGATTTTTTTTCTGACAAAAATTATATTCTTGACAGTGACAGCCCTTGCTACCAGCTATGGATGAGGTCTGTGTTTATATCTTGCAATAAGGATGGAATAAAAGGTACCTGATAATGTTGGACTAGTACTGGATAACAGTGAAGAGCCTGAAATGAAATACTACCTCACTGGAATACTTTGGACTTGAGCTGAGCTAAGGCTACCTAGTGTACTGGGCTGGTAAACAAAACATAAAAAATCCTTCCAGATACTCAGCCATGTCTGTCTTATATATACATTTATATGTATGCATATTTGTGTACATATATATGTATATGTACATATATATGTATATAAAACTATAAATATATGGTTTGTATTCTAAAACCCTGTCAGCTCTAAATGGATATACTGTAATAATTAGAGCACTTACTACATTGCGAAAGAGAAAATAGATTCATAGAATAGTTAGGGTTGAAAAGGACCTTAAGATCATCTAATTCCAAACCCCCTGCCATGGGCAGGGGCACCTCCCACTAAACCATGCTACCCTAGGCTCTGTCCAACCCGTCCTTGAACACCACCAGCAATGGAAATCTATATATGTTTTCATCAGGCCTTCTGTTTTTCAACTATTTGCTCCATAAAAAACTTGGACTGCAGTTTCTTAGCTAAATAGCTGCTTAAAAAATAAACATCAGTTTACCGGCTCATAAGTATAGAATGAAGCAGTAGTTATGTTTTCCAAATATAAGCGTATCAGTATTTTTGGCTAAAAAAGGTGAAGACTAGCATTTTTTCCTCTTTTGTTAATGAAGCAGTGGCTGCTAGGAAAAGCAAGAGAACTGCATTTCTTTTGAAAAGATTTCATAATTAGGGCTGGACCTGGACAAAGTTACTATGAAGTGTCAGGCTTAGAGTAATAAGTACAATCATATTTTGTAGGATGTATCCACTTTCACCAGTGACTTGCTCAAAAGAATGGGCAAAATCTGTTGAATATCACTCAAACACAGAAGTGGGAGATTTCTTTAAGAGATGTCCATAAGACACCTAGGAATGCCACCATATCAAGACCATATATATAGTTAAAGAATACAAAATATACCACCATTTCAAGATGACAGAACTTACACATATAACCTGAAAAAAATTACACATACAATGAAATTTTAAGCATGTTAGCTAATCTTACATATTCAAGCACTCCGCCCCCCCAACCTTATCTTGTATAGAACAAAAATCTATCATTAACAACAAAACTGTATTCTCCAACCATACATATTCATAAATGTGTATGTTTCAGCAACACTTTTGTCTTCTTGGAAGCAGTGAAGCAATCAACCTTTACTATCAGAAAGCTTGTTTGAGAACAATTCTGAAGTGTATACACTCATTACATCATTGTAATGGTACAGTTCCCTACAAAACCAGAGAGTGGATATTGCCATGTTCTTCACTGGAAACTTGGCATCCACAGGTATTGCACCATGACCCAAATAAGTCAGACACAGATACGACTCTTGTTTGGTAGAATGACATCATCCATAATTTTAAGTCCTTCAGAAAAATATGAGTAAGTAAAATTAAACTATATTGTTCACTATGCTACCAACCCTTTCATGAAGAGGAACTACATCTCCAGGGCATTTGTTTTCTAAAAAATCCACTTGTGTTTGTATAAAATTCTCTTTTTTTACCTCCTGTTTGGATGTGAGGTATGAAAAACTCAATAAACTTCATCTAGCTGGTACAGGGAGAAGAAAGAAAAATCAAGCATTTTATATGAGCACTCACAAGTACGAAATTGCTTCATTTTTAACACAACTGTAATTAAAAGGCCATGTGTATAAAAATGTGGCAGCTTACTAGAGAACATTCTATGAGCACAAATGAAGGTTAAATTGAGAGTATATTACTTGCCATGAATTATTCAGTGAGAGCTAAATAGGGCACACTACAAAAGGAGTTTTATCACTAGCTTTGAGCTGTTGGAACTTTGGTTACTTACTTAAACTGATCAGCTAGGCTCCTACTATAGACCACTAGTAGATGCTTGCTAGGGTAGTCTATCTCCATGATTCAGACATCTATTTTAAGACAAACTGCTCCTCACAGCTGTCTGTCTGTTTTTCTGTGGACTGTGTCTTCCTGCCTGTTTCATATTAGAAAACTAAATTATGGGCTATGCAGTATGTACTTGATATGTGTTATGGTACCAGACTAAAACCTACAGGCTTCTATAACGTGATTTTTTTCCTCATCATTCTCTTGTACCAGCTGAACTGCTTTTAGAGAAATGCAAATTTCAAAACATTTTCATCATACTTGGATTGTGTGAGAGATGAACATTGTCAAGACATCACCTCTCCAGTCCATAACTAATGTAGCAACTACCAGGATTAAAAAAAACTACACCTCTGACTCCTCCATTCCCAGACAGGAGAAAAGTAAAGAAATCGAAGGAATAGACTGTGTATCAGCTATGCCTGCCAGCCAAAACTTAAGTAAGACTGACTTCTTCTGAATACCCAGATATCTGGAAGGGGAGATAGAATGTGTTCTCATGTTCACTCATTCTGAATTATTCCCCAGTTTAGGGCTAATTTATTAATTTTGTCTGAACTCTTTATTCGATTTTTGTCTGTTTGAATTTCTCCTTACTGAACAGACAAAATACCAGACACAAGAAAAGCATGTTTCAGAATGAATCTCAAAGAAACCGATAGCTACAGTGACTGTCAAATGCCACCAGAGAGAACGACAGCCAGAAACTTTATGTTGTTATGGATGTATAAATTGCATAAACTGAATGCAAGCACATCAATATTACCAACGCAGTGCAACACTGGACATGGACAATGTGCATTTTCCTCTTTGCCTTTCTGTGGGTGAAAGAGATGCTTTGTATGTCATAGCTCAACATATTACATGGGTTTTTAATAAGAAGCATATTTATGTGCCAGACAGCAATTCTGAAACCAGCAAAGTTTTACTTAACACTTAGCTCGTGTTTTACTTTCACATACTCTAACGATAGCCTTCTAATACAGCAAATCAATCTTTTTTCTTTATGCCCTCCTTCAGCAGTTGATTAGCAAAGCTATTTCTATTTTTAACCATTGAATTCAATCCACTTAACTTCCTTCTAGTTGTTTGCTGCTGTGTTAAATGCAGAAGAAAGAACCTTTAATTAGAAAAAGAGGAAAAGCATCAAATCTTTCTCTTTCTTACACCACCACATTTAATAAAAAATAATTTAAACAAATAAAAAAAAAATCAGTGTAAAATTGGAATGGAAAGGCCTACCTCTTCCTTTTATCTCCTGTGATTGACACGTTTGCAAGTCCACTACTGATGTACTACTACTTCAGGTAGTTTCCAGTGATGAGGGAAAGCAGTTGAAATTGATAAAAAGGCCTAGACATAACTCACTCCTTTTTCTGTGAAAGAGTACCTCTAAAAAAATACAGATGACCAGGTGCCTTTCAACTTGATATCATTGTAAAATACCACTTTCTCAAACACAATAACCCTAAAAATTAAATTGCCACTTCTCTGAAAACATACAAAACTTTCCACTCCAGTGTATGAAACAACACACTTAAAGTAACTTTTCCTGTAAATAAATTTTCCTTTAGAGGAATATGCTTTTTCAACTAGCATGAAAGCTTTTTGTCATGATAAATTTTTAGAAAGGTTAGATTTACACATTCCTTATAAGAAGAGGTATGTGGTCCTGACTGTTACCTGCTGTAAAATAAATTATGTCTCAGTTGTAAAGCAGAAAAGTTAAAAATGTTACATCAAATATGAGTCATGTCCTCTAATCAGCTATATTTGGGTGGGTATAAACTTCACAGATTTTCGGTATTAATTTCTCTTATATCAATCAATGCTTCAAATCCTGGCCAATATTTTTTTCTTTTTTCGTTCTCCTTGAGCTCTGTCTGATTTTTAAGCCAGAAGCTACTCCCTGACTCTAAGACTTCTTTCACACTCGGCATCCTCTCTTCTTATATTTCAACTCTGCTGCCCAACTGAACTCTTATTTTCTCCTCTCAGTTTTATCCTGTATCATCTCTGAAGCTGATTCCATAGATCTCTGTCTTTGAGATCTTCTTATCCACTATCTTAAATCTATTCTTAAATAGTTTTAAACACCAGATTTATGTTGAGGAGCCATTTTGTAGCTTTCTGTAGCAAATTCTTGCCTCATTTTACCTAGCCAGGCTTCTCATACCATTTTTGATATTCCTGTACAAGCAAAATGTTAAACCTGAGCTTTAAATGAGCATTATAGCACAGGGTTTTCTGCGACATTGATAGCACTTTCACTTATTCATGCTGTCCTAAAATGTTTTCAGCCTTTATCCTTCATCTTGGCCAAATGTTGCTCAAATATATATAAACAATTTGCTGTAACTGAGTTTCATGACTTTCACTCAGGTAATATTTCCAAGAATTATTCTGCCCAGAGTCCTAAAATATGATCAGACCCTTACTACCTGTTCCCCACCAGACTTAGCTATTACCACCACTTCCTAGGCAAAAAGACTACTATGTCTTTGCTGCTCACTACTTCAACAGTGTAATTCCATTTCTATGTTCCTACGCATGGATCCTTTTATATGAAATTTATGTTTTCTACCTAAATTCAGTTTTCTTTCCTCTAAGACATTTTCATTTCCACTGTATCTATTAGTTTGTTAAACAGCTGCCTTCAGTCTGGTAAAAAAGACTGCTTCAGTTACAGATTTTTGCTTCTTTCTCAAGCATTTTGTGCTTTTCATGCAGACCCTGTGTGCAGGTAAAAAGATCACATCAAATTTCATAACCCCTCAACCTTCTCTTTTAAACTACTCCTCAAAACATGCTCTTCCTAGAATGGCCACAGACCAGCCATGTTTTATAGTGGCTAGAGAACATAAACTTATACTTCTATTTTGGATCAGCTTCAGTAAAATCCTTGTCTTGCTCTGGTCACAGAGATTTTGCTACTTCAGTATATTCAGAGTTACACTGTCTACATTTAGGGTGACTCCAAACACAGTTGAAGTTGCATGTTTATGATTGCATCATATTTCTGACAGAAATCATGTAGCTCTTGGAAGAGTATGTCTGTGCCACACCTTGAATCTGTTTTGCACATGCCTGAAATTTGAGACTGTTTAAGAAATTAAGAAACAGTTGTGCAAGGAGTAATTTACTTGCTTTTTATAAATAATGACTTTGTGCGAATAGAGGCTTATAGTGTGCTGTATTGCAAAGTTATATTTAGTAATTTTATAGAAAATTGCAGTAAAAAGAAGTCTTAATTGCAGCAGCTACTATTTGAAATTACTTAAGTAGCACACATAACCAATGTGCTCACTACCAGTTGCTCTAGGGACCATCTGGGCTGTATTTCAGTGTGTTTGCATGAAACCCAGAAAAACTAAAGACAGCCTTTTCATTCTACTGTCAGCATTTTACATGTAACACTGAAAGGTGGTTTGTTTGGTTTCTGTCACATGTCCAAGGGAAGGTTAAAAACTAAAGCATAATGGAGACGAAGAGTCTTCTGAATTCTTATTCTAATTCCCACCTTAAATTACCCATGAAAGTACCACAACAAAGAAACTTCTCTAAGAATATGTGAAAGAATACATGAAAAATAATTGATTCATCTATGGAAAAATTCACAAATATTTAGATTAAAAAAATATTTTAATAGAAAAGTTTTTTCTTTGATATTTATACACAGTTCAGAAAACAGTGTTATATTGGATATTGTGAACATCATTAAAGGCTATTACTGGCACTAAATACTGGCTGTGATAAAATCCTTTAAAATGTTCCATGCTCACAGGCACATATTTCATAACTTTTCTAACTTGAGCTAACATTCAAAATACACTGGCAGTTTTACAAATCCCAGCAAGAGGCACATTTCTGTCTCTGGAATATGAAGTTATAAAATGTTGAAATTTATTTCTGCTATTTAAGCAACTTGTATATATGTAAATAAATTCAGTCCTGCGAAGTCATGTCCAGCTGATCAACACACGGATAAGGTGACATTTAAGAAGAGAAAACCGGGCTAAGATTTCTTTGCCCTTTTGTTTCCATCATGTTCTGTTATTTTGGACACAAACACAAATAAATGATTGACTTTTGCCTTTTACAACTGAAAAAAGGTCTTGGCATGTAAAATATAAGATAAGCATGAGCTACTAGGACATTTTGCCTAAAAAGTTCTCAATCTAATACACATTGCACTGATAACAGTTGAAAAACTGACTTCTTCAATGTTTATTTTTAATTGTACTTAGCAGTGTCAATGAATTTAATAATTTTATGATAATTTGAAGCTTAGTTATCTTTCTTGCCAAAAAAAAGTCCTTCGAAGAGTGCATTGGAACACATGGTTCCATCTGCACTATTTTTTCTTCTAGTATAATGGCTTCCCCACTCAAGCCCTCTACTGATTACTTGCTTTATGATCCTTGGCCAGATAGTCCAAAAAGTCATCATTTTCGAGAACGCACTGGGCAGAAATTCTTCTGAAAAGATTTACACCAAAGGAGATTAAAACACCACTAATTCTGCCAATATTCTTTCTCAGATATTAACTAAGCACAATAAAGACTCAAGAAGTTTTCTAATCTTTAATAAATGTTCAACTATCTAGAAAAAAAGAGAATAGCTTACTTAGAAACAAAAAAACATTCTTTTAACTCAAACGAGAAACCCATTTAAAAGCCACATCTACTGAAATCATTATTTCAGTCCTCAGTTTCGTACTTCATAAAGGATTCATATCCATTATCTGAGGATATGTGCATTTCTTTTAATACAGGAGCCCCTGCATGCACAGTTCTAGCAAATGAAGCAGCAAGATCTGTGGGTGCCTTGCCTGACACAGGCATATGCCAGGCTGCACACCACTGGAGGCTCGGAAGTCCCAGGGAGGAAGCTGAGCGCTCAGGAATGCACAGAGTACCTTCACATACGCCCATTCACAACTTAACTTTGTTAGGGACATCCATGTATTTCCAAAATATAGGCCAGCAGCTATTTGTACCGAAACATTGTCTGCTCTTAGCTTCTAAATGGACAAGGATGTCAGAGTAGTTTGTGTACACAATCCTTTAATCTAAATCAATAACAAAACACTAATATGAATGAGAACCAACTGTGCTCTTAATTTAATTCTGTCAGTAATTAAACATAGAAGAAAAAAAAAAATATAGCAGTACCTGTGAAGAATAAAAGGGATGCTGGAAAGATACCAAATAGTGGATCCACCAAGAGCAAACCCAGAGAAATAGCTTCTATAACATAGAAGGTGGCCAGTGAGAGACTGGGGAAAATATGAGATTGAAAAAAATCAATGACTGTGGATTCAAAGAATCATAGAATCATAGCATGGTTTGGTTTGGAAAGGACCTTAAGACCATCCAGTGCCAACCCCCTCAAATGGGCAGGGATGCCTCACGCTAGACCATGAATCCCAAGGCTCTGTCCAACCTGACCTTGAACACTGCCAGGTATGAAGCACATACCACTTCTCTGGGGAGGCTATTCCAGTGCCTCACCACCATCACAGTAAAGAATTTCTTCCTTATATTCTGTTCATTACAGTGTGTAGCAAAATGACAGTTTTAATTCCTAGGCTTTTCTTCTCAAGATTTTGCTAGGTGCCTTTTCTTTGATATTCTGAAGGATAATCCAAGATGGCTGCTGTTTTGTCTGACATTCCTCTGTAGAGATGATTCTAGATTGTAGAACTTGTGTGCTCTGACTCACACAGTTTCTATGACGACATCTGGTGCATGGGACAAAGTGTATTACACTGATAAGGAACAAATGTAGAATCTATGGATTTTGATATTTCTGTTGTGAAAGATATTGATTATGGTGGCTCTGGAGATGTTTTGGCCTTCTTAATATATGAAAATATTAAAACTCTGCTTGTGGGCCTCAGAATTATGCTTTTATTGCTCAGACAAATCCTTATTGTTTTGTTTTCTGAGAATGCCATTGAAAACAGCCCTCCTTCAGCTCAGTACACCAAGATGGAGGGTCACAGAGCATTATGGAAAAGAATAATCAAAAAAAGAATTCATTGGAGCTTTAGGAAAACATGAGTTATTTCCCTGACACAGAGTTCTCTTCAGCTCTTTATCAGCAACCAAAATCTTAATGGAAAAAAAACGTGTTAAATATCAGACTAGTTAAGTCACTTTTCTAAACAACCCTAAGGCCCCTCCTAAAATACAGTCATCTTTCATCCTTTGCATGTCCTGGTTTTGGTATAGTTTTAGTTTGGATATGAAACTTGTTTGATTTTTTATCATCTCGTACAATGCACAGTATTTAAAACCCAATTAATAACTTGAGTCTTTCTCTCTTGCAGGGATTTATCCACAGATATATGGACTGACAGAACCTCGGTAATTCTAATCTGTGGTATACGCATGAATCTGTGGTTTAAATCTATATAATGCATGAGAGCACCACATTCGAAGTTTGCCCATTTCAGTCGTTTTAACGTAAGCTGGAGCAGCTACAATGGAGTAACACAGTATATTGCTTTTCCTTTGGTAGGTATAAAACTCTAAGAAAACAAATACAACTAGTACTGGAGGAAAGAAAAAAAAAAAAGGCATTTTAGAATATGACCTTACAGAACATCTCAAGTAATATTTTACTTGTATTTCTTCAATCTAGACTTCAGATCTCAGTTCTGGCTCTATTGTTTATTTTCTTAACCATATATTAAATCATCTTGGATCTCTTTCAGGCTCAGCTGATGGACCATTATTTCTGTAGGACTAAGTGTTGCTACAGCAGATGCATCTATTAAGTAAACAAAGTGATATTTAACAGCTCAATACATTTAGTTTGTATGACAGATTTTAGATAAACACACTGATTTTACTCTGTTGCAACTGACCTATAAATTCAAGTTGATGATTGCTAATACTACTTTCCTATGCAACCTGGTCTAGTGTGAGGTGTCTCTGCCCATGCTAGTAGGATTTAAACTAGATGATCTCAAGGTCATTTCCAACCCAAACCAGTCTATGATTCTATGAATATATGTTTTTGCATTATAACTTCTGCAAACACCATCTTTATGTTCTAGGGAAAAATAAAGCACAGTAATCTGGGTGGTTATTTACATTTGTAGTGAAAAAAACCCACCACCAACAGTATATTATGATATTCTTTAAATAAAAAGTCAGTATGAAGGAAGACTAAGATAGAAACTTCAAGTAGCAAATACAGCTCTATAGTTTTATTTTAAAAATGCGATCATTATCACCAACAAAGATAAAATAAACAATGAAGAATGAGCCAAAGCATCTTAATTAACCAGATTTGTATTTGAGTGAACAACTGGAGACTCTCTTCGCATCTGAGGGGAATATCTTTGTTTACATGTGGTTGGCTGTCACTTTTCTCTCCCAGCATATAAAAGTTGCAGCCCAGGTATTTCCCTTGATTTGAATAGATCTGGATTATTTATTATACTATGTCACTTCCTTAACAGTCATCTCAGAAAGATAAGTTTAGTTCAGTTAATGTGGTTTCACATGACTCTTGGAAAGCATTTTTCTTAATGTGGTTCAGTTAATGTGGTTTCATATGACTGTTCGTAAGCATTTTTTCCCTCTAAATTTGCTGGTAAAATTAGCAGGAAACTGAATGTTATCAGCTCTTTTTTTTTTTTTTTTTTTTTTTTTCCTGAGCACTCTTTCATAATTTTTTACTACTTTATATATCAAAAAACTCACAAAACATGCAAGTCCCAAAGCTGAACCAAATTAAATAGATGTTAAAGAGCCCATTTTTGAAAAATTTCCCCTGTACTTTGGTCTGACACACTGGAGTGTAACTGTAGTGTGCCACAGAATAGTGTTCATGAACTTGAGTGTGTACCAAACTACAAGTAAAACGTATAGGGTTTTTTATAGTATATTTGGTTTCTGTATATTAAACATTGAACAGAGTCCTACAGCTGCACTGCACTCTCTGGTTTAACTTGGCCTCCAGAATTTTTCTTTTTTGGAGAGAACAAATTAAGTACAAGTTTTCTGTATGAACTAAAAATGGAAAGGAGCAACAATAAAAACTTCACTTCCTCACACCAAAAACTAGCTTTCCATACCATCTCAGAAGGATTTAAGATCAAATGCAAAGTTTCAAGTTGATATTTTGAATGACCTAAATTTAATACCATTGACTAAATCACTGCGAAGCAGTTCAGAGAGGGAGAAGCTCCAGTAGTACTGGTTTAAAGTGCCTACTGCTTTGAAGTGTACAGACCTAAGGGTATGGGTTGAGCAGAAATTCTGTTTTGGTCTTATGAGTTGATATTCTAGCGAATGTTAGCATTTGCAGGCCACTTTAATGACCTAGATAATGTTGTAAATTAATTTTGTAAATTAAATTTCCAGTAGCATTACTGGAATTATTATTAAGTGGTATTTCTTTCATTACAAAGATGTTGTTTAGAAAGCCTTCAAGATTTTGTATATTTTTATTTACATTAATTGATGGAAGCATTAGCACGTGGCTTTCAAATTTATCAATCAACAAGAATCACAAACAAATCTTTGTCTTTATATTAAATTCACCATGGTAGTGTTGCTTTGAAAACTAAATTAAATAAAACCTTCTTCAATTACAGTGGCTGAGAGATATAAAGCTGATAAGCCACAGTGTGAAAATTTTATGATATTCTGTGGCACAGAATAAGAATTTTCAGCACTGGCCTGTCATGTTTATCTACAAAACAGCTAGGGGGTTGCCATAAAATCTTGTCCTGGAAACTGTAATGAAGCTGTTATGTGATTCTAACCTAAATCTGCATCAAGATGCTTCTTGTCACTGGCAATTTGGGATGGCTCTGACCTCTGCCTAGCCACTACACAAATTATAGGTTATAATATTAACAATTATAATAGGTTAATTTATATTAAGGGGAATTTATATCTTGATCTCTTGAAGTCAGTAAGGTGTATCCATGAAGATAACTCAACAGGGCAGACTTTCACTTCCAGGAACTCCTGTTCCTAAGGAGCTGAATATCCTGTTTTGCTGAAGTATTACAGATCAAAAGGCTTTAGGCATCTGAAATCTCAGCCCTGAAAAAGGGTGAAATAAAAGAACTAAGCTGCAGCAGTATGACGCAGCTTTTGCTACTGACTGTTTAGATAGTGGTCATAGGTCACTGTTGCACACCACCTCTTTCATCTGCATGCTTTTCTCCCTCTAACAGTTCTTCTCTCTTTTCCCCTCTCTGCTCCATGTTTTTCTGTCATGTAACCAAACTGAAGTTGGATATTAAAGCTACAAAAGTTAATTCTGGAACTCCTCTGAATTTTCTGCATTACCCATTTCTTAATTTCCACCTCTTGATCCACAAGGTATTATGATGTCACTGTGCAACCCAACATTCATAGATGAAATATAGTATCAGGCTATTTTCAGTTTTAACATAAAGAGATATTGACAAAGCCTAAGCAAATCACTACATTACTAGAAATGCACAAAATAAAGACATTTTCTTTACCTTCCTGACAAGTATGAAATAAAAGATTTTTCATAAATAAGGTATGAACAAAAGTGTTACTCTACTAATGGTAAATCAAATTATGTGCTATTATATAATATTTAGTGAGTGACACAACAACAAAAAGAAGGTAACTCAAGCAGGCAATTTATTAGCCAGAAATAAATTCCCAAATATGGCAGAAATTCTGCAATGACATCAGTAATAGATAATAGCTGTAATGAAAAAGTTATTTAGGTTATACATAATAGAGTATATACATAATAGAATATAAAAAGAGTATATACTTTATATAGATATTCTCTATATATGAGAATAGGATACATACATAATAGAAAATAAAAATTTTCTTAAATTAGAGATATAAAATTCACTGAAGAAAAAAATCTCTTCCCTTAATTATGCAGAGCTGTAGTATCTATCTAACAGTGTACTCATACTTCACTTTCTTAAGCTGTCCAGTATAAATCTAAAAATCATGATGCTGCACCAAAGTTACAATAGAAGCCATTGGGCTTCAAATGCAGATGCCTAAGAATACTCTAGATTGTTGCCACAAACTGCTTTACAGTGCTTTACATTATTACCACAACTCCTAAACTGGCTATCTTAAGAGAAACGACTTTGCCTGTAAACCCGAAGAGCAAGCACGAAGAAACTCTTGTCTTACTGAAACAGTGTGTACCTCAAAGCAGTTTTATCCTTTTATAGTAACAGAGTGCATGACATGGAAGTGTGAATTAAAAGGATCAAGAAAATACATTGTACCAAAAGGAAATGTTACCTAAACTGCTTAGAAGCACTCTATTAGATAATATTTACAAAAAATTGTGAACAACTTCCATTTATTTCTCTTTATAAGTTAAGAAACTAGCAAACTGAAGCTCCATCAGACAGTTCTGCACTGTAATAAATAATTTTTACTGGCATTCACTGACTGCTTTTTATCCTCCTTAATTTAAACTTCTATTAGCTATTTATAAACTGTAATCAAAACAACAAATAAATTTAAAATGAATGGACCAAAATATGAAATATCTGCTTGGTCTAAGAACAACTCTTCCTTTGAAACAGTGAAGAAAGAAAATTTAACAAATCTCTCAGTCAAAAGAAAGAGTACAGCTTTTTCAGGATGGTCTGCTGCTTTCCTCACATCTTAAAACAGTCCCATACAGCATGGAAAGTTACATCTTTAAAGAATATCAGGGAATATGAGGCCGGTGAGTTTTGCATGTTAATAGGAGGTTAATATTTGGTGCATTTAGGAATCCAGACTGAAAACTATGCATGGCATAATTAAAATTTTGTATCTTATGGTATGGTAGCAGGGATAGCCAAGCAGGAAGAACTGTAACAGAAAAATTCAAGCTCTTGGTGGATCACAGGGGATGAAATTTGGCCTGTATTTTGAAACAGACTTTTAATGAGATCACACTACATTTTGCTAGTGGGCCCAAGTATAATTAGGATGCCATCTGTGTTACATCATTAATATTCTTATCTATTAACAGTAAGTATTATTCTTCCTTAATATGTGGTTGTATTTGCACTATAAAACCACTCTGGCTAGAATTCTTTCTGTTTTCTACGATTCTGAGCACAGTTTATCAGAAAACAAAACTACATGTGTTTTTATGCCAAATGTGTACAAGCTTTAAAATATGCCACGTTCCAGTATGCACTCTATTGCATCATGTGGGAGAGAACTTAAACAGACATCGTGGCCAAGAGGAAGCATGGAACAAATCCATTCTGCAACTTAAATGCTCATTAAGACTGCATGTTTCCCTCATTAAGGGAACGACACTCTGGGGTTAATGTTATGAAATTATGTTATGTTAATGTTATGAATGTCTTTTTTTTATTTATTTTATTGTTCCTTTATACTTGAAATAGAAAAATATCTGAAAAAAAAACGTATTTTGTTTCATAAACCTGACCTGATTAACCACACATGCAAGTATAATGCAAGCTTCTTCCTGAATTCCAGGTGCCGATGATGCTTCTATTCAGAAGCCCATCACTTCTAGACATCTCACATCTCCAATTCATGGGACTGTTTTCCTTATATAACGTTTAAAGAAATTTGATTTTCTCCTATGCCGTGAGTAAAAGCCTAACTCAGTGGATTTCACTTCTACTGTTTTACAGACATACCCCAGTTTTCAAATTATATATTTTCTGACTGTTCAGCCTCTGGTTCAGTGGAGTGCAAATGATGTTGAAACATTTGGCTTGACTTCCAAAGCACAACATAAAGCAGATGAACTTTGTTGCTTAAAACAGCTGATTTCTCTGCTTTTCCCCTATAATGTTGGTACACCAGTATTTCCATTTTCTTTTTATTTAGGAGTAAGAGGAGCAAAAAGCAGGGAAAAAATATGCACCTGGATAGTTACCTAGAAGATGAAACATGTTTCACACACTTGAGGAAAACCAAGCAAACATAAGAAAATGCCCACAGCTATTAGTGTCATATGCATGAAGGTAAAAAACTGCATCATTTGCACAGTGCTACATGATACTTATGCCTTATACCAGAGCTGTCTGAGAAGCAGATTCTGCTCAATATGCAGTATTTTACTGGCAATGCTGAGTTTTCATGTATTGCCTCATTTCTATTTATTAAAAGGAAAACTGAATTTAAATTGAACAGAAGAGACTAGAGTGTTTCTAATTTAAAAAAACCCAACACCCAAACCCAAACCTAAATACAAACCAAAAAAAACCCTGATGTACTGTTCCCTAGACATGCATCCCCTTTAGAAGGGATGAAAGCCTCAGCCATCTATCTATCCTCCTTGTGCTCTTTACACCTAAAATGGTCATACACAGAAGCGGATTCACCGCTGAAGAAACTGGCAAACTTTTGAACAACCTGTGTTTTCCCAGTGGGTGAGAGGCTTCCCACAGGAGATCACAGAATTTCCAACAAAGTGGAAAGTCAATGAAGAGTGCCAGCCTGCTCAAGTACTTTTGTTTGGTACTAGTACTTCTGTAGCAATTTATAACAAGGGTTGCCAGCACAGTCTGGGAAGGGCTTGAGTAAGGAAAAGGTGCCACCAGATAAAGTGTTATGAGGACACTGAAATATCTGGTAGGGTTCACTTCCTGGTAACTTCAGATTAAGCTGTATTCCCAAGGTTCTCAGATTAAGTTGTATTCATAGGGCATATTAGAGGAAACACAGACATAGCTCAAGCTAGAGTTATTTTTTCTTTTTATAATTGGCTTTTTGCTTCACCTACATTTGTTATAACCAAGAAAATATGATGTCTCCCATTCTCCATCTGCAGGCAATTATATCCCATTTAAGTAGTTTTGCTTTCTTCCATTTTTGGTTTCTTCACTAGCTAAATAACTTCAGCTAGTGTTAACAGGAGTTTATCTGACCCTGCTTGGGAGAGATGATAGCTATTCTTAGGCATTGCTGTTGTTTGCTCTGCTGTGTCATTTTGCTTTTACAACTTCAACAGAAATTTGTACCAAAGCCTGTGAAAGCTAAGCCACTAAATAG
Organism: Psilopsiagon aymara; assembly: GCA_024733675.1. NCBI lineage: Eukaryota > Metazoa > Chordata > Aves > Psittaciformes > Psittacidae > Psilopsiagon > Psilopsiagon aymara. Next base: position 1,474 of record JANRGW010051043.1, on the reverse strand, counting down.
CTGAGGATTGACTGGAAATGTTGCAAAGGTAAAATAAATAAATGAAAGTCAAGTTCATGTGGACAAACAATAACGTCAGCACTGTGTATTCAGCTTCTTCCTGGCAAGCTTCTGATAGTTTGCTCACTTTATTGTAGGATACATACATACACTCACATGTGTATGTATGTGTGCATACTGTATGTATAATATATATGAATATAATGAGCAACTGTATGAGTATATTGATGGGAAGCAACTGTATATTAATGGGAAGCATCTGTCTCTTCCTCTTGCTGAGTACTAAAGTTTCTGTGGCTGCCTGAATTCTGGCAACTTGCCTGAAGGACTTTCTAACCTCCTAACAAGTAAGGAATCCTGAAGAAGCTATAAAATCCTAAATTGCATTTTATATTTCAATATCTTTAAAGAAAATAATTCTTCCAGTGGAATATTGTGAAAAACTGCTATTCACCATGAGGGATTTTTTTTCTTTTAGAAATGGAAAATTTCAGTGAGATTGAAATTCTACTACCTGGAATGATTCCTGTTGCCTTCACTCAATACTCTGTCCTTGTAAACATCTCTCAGAGGAAAGAGAACATGCAGACATGGAGCAAGAGAAAAAGTACATAGCAATGTACTATTCCAAGAGGGTAAAAACCACAGAATATCTAGTCTGGCCAGTACAGACACTACCAGATGTTTAATGCAATGGGTGGCCTTTGATCATGCCTCAAAATCAGTTAATCAGCAAATCTGTTTAATTACATCGGAAGAGAGGCAGAGGATGATAACAGAATTATTCTTAAAATTTCATTTCCATGAGAATAGGAATATTAGAATTTATCTAGACCATGTGTACTCATTAGAAGACCTGGGTTTACTTCTAGTCACTACATTAGAAGGAGCACCGCAATAGGAGGAGAGGTTAACTGGTCTGCAACATGAATGATAAGGACACAAAATCTTTTCATGTGAAAGAGGCTCTGAATGTATTAGAATATATTAGTTAGGAAGCTGATGAGTGGGCATGGCATATCTGTATTAAAAACAACTGCTAACCCCTTAGCAAAGTAAGGTCACAATAGTACTTAAAACCTAAGGCAAAAGACAGTAACAGAATGAAGACACTCCTGCACATAGAATCATAGAACAATTAGGGTTGGAAAGGACCTTAAGATCATCTAGTTCCAACCCCCCTGCCATGGGCAGGGACACCTCCCACTATCTGCCATCCAAGGCTATGTCCAACCTGGCCATGAACACCACCAGTGATGGAGCATTCACTACTTCCCTGGGCAACCCATTCCAGTGCCTCACCACCCTTACAGTAAAGGACTTCTTCCTTATATCCAATCTAAACTTCCCCTGTTTAAGTTTGAACCTATTACTCTTTGTCCTATCACTATAGTCCTTAATGAAGAGTCCCTCCCCAGTATCCCTATAGGCCCCCTTCAGATACTGGAAGGCTGCTATGAGGTCTCCACGCAGC
>JANRGW010051041.1:46412-107722 GCA_024733675.1 Psilopsiagon aymara | reverse complement strand
GGGGTCCCTGTGCGTGTGTAGGGGCGTGTGTGAGGGGCTGCGGGGCCCGCGCCGTTCCCGCCGCCGAGCCGGTTTCGCCCCTGCCCGCGGGGATGCGCGTGTTTTGCTCCGGTTACGCTGCTGCTCCTCGGGCACGTTGAATAACCCGGGGTTGCTCCCCCCATCCCTTCCTTCTCCTGAGGGGGGGCGGCTGGTTTTACCCCCGGGGCCGGCAGAGCCGCAACCCCCAGCCCGACTGCGGGGAGCGGGGTCGTGGTGCCCGCCCGAGCCCTGCTTTGTGTTCCCCGCACCTGACCCGCACTGCTGCTCTCCCCTCCACAGCACGGTGCGGTGCTCAGCCTTCAGCCAGCGCCGCGAGCTGCGTAGTAAACACTCGCAGGCTGGGAAAGACCTTTCCCCGCATGGAAAGAGCTTTATCTTTGTCAGTATTGGGAGGCCGTATGCAATAACCTGCCATAGCCAGTGAAGAATTCCTGGAAATAAGCGCCTTGCCTGCCTTTTATTGCCGAGGGTTTCCCCCTCCCTGGTCGGGGTGCGGGCTTACCGTGGCATCCCGCAATCTAAAGGTCACAGTCTGGTAGTGTTTATTTTCTTAAAAATTAATTTACAGGTCGGTACTTTACGTTTGTGCATTGATAGAAAGGTTCGATGGTGGGGCTGTGTTCTCAAAGGTGATTCTATCTTTTTAAGGCAGCTGTGTTGCATCGAGCATTAAGGTTTGTGCCGCTGACTTGCAGAGTGCGAGCCGCTTCCTCCGTGTGTGCGGGTGCTGCACCGAGGAGGAAGCGGCTGCCTGTGCGGGACGGGGGTGCCCGCATCCCTCCTGCCCTTCATCGCGTCCGTTTGTCTCGTTTGGCAGTTGCAAAAGCCCCGACTTTTGTTTTTGTGCGTTTCAAACCTGTGGTTCTGTTGCAGTGCCCGCCCCTTTCGGGCGCAGGGGGAAATAAAGGGGGCAGGGATGGCTGGCGCTGCGATGGAGCAGCTTGCGATCATCACCACATCCATCCCGGTGCTGAGCGGTGTGTCGGGCTCACGATGGGTTGAGGATCGCCCGCATGAAATGAGCCTTCCCGTGTTTTCTGGAGTGTCTCTGTAGGCAGGGAGATGGTGGCTTTGGATCCCAACCATTTTAAAAACGGCTTCCTCTCGCCTTCGGCGTCTGAAGGAACAGGGTTGATTCTTTACTGCATCTTGGTGCTTTAATTTCTTGTGCTGTGTGTTTTCAACATACTCCTTGAGCTGTTTGTTGTGTGGCTCTCGCTTTCAAAAGGGAAAGGAAGGGAGACATCAATTCGATACATTTTGTATTTAAAGGGAAAGAAATCAGCAGCTAGAAAGGCTTCTCTAAAAGCAGTTTTGGGTTGAGAAGAAAGACAAGTTCTTTGGATGCCCTGACAGTGAGGCTGACTGCAGAAAAAAGTGAGCAAGTAGCTCATAGATGGAGCCTGTAATGTGTGTTGAGTAATATTGTGTTTCATTAGCCAGTGAATGCCAATTATCTCCTTGCAAATTAAGGCCCAGTTTAGGCTTTGCATTGCAGTGGCAGGGCCAGCTAGGGCTGGACAGTCACAGCCTTACTTCCATGAGCTGAACTTTATAACTAGAGCAGTTTTCAAGAGGGAAGATTAATCTCTTAAGTTGGAAAAGGAGACCCTGGTGCCCTTATTCAGAGAAGGGCTTGCAAAGCGTTCAGTAGCATGGAGAAACAGCGCAGGAGGAGGAGATCTGGTATATCCTTCAAATGCTGGGATACAGCTTAGTCTTTTTTCTTGCCTTACCTGGTACAGAACACCTTGAAATAGAAGTGCTTGCCCAGCTCTGGCAATAGTACAGTGCAGAAACAGTATGTTAGGATTTTAGGCTCTAGTCCTCTGAAGTGTTTGTGGTTGTCACTTTGCTAAAATGACCCAATTAAGAACCTTCCAAATGAAATATCTTCTTCTTTTTCAGAACTAGGCGTTTAAATACGGGAAGATATGCTGAAAATCTTGTCTTAGCTGAATACTGTCTCTAATTGATCGCCTTTGTAGTTTGCAGTTTAATAGCCTTTGTTTTCACGAGTTATTGCTGAAAGAATTTTGCTGTTAGGGGGAAAAATGATCTCCAGAGCAGATGTTTTGCATCTCTTCAAATCTTCCCTCTCCCCACAATAGTGGAAGGAAGATTAATCTTAATTTTTATTTGTTTTTCATATATACTGTGTCATAGCTAAAAGGCACTTCCATTTTCGGTCAAACAAGCAAGGCATTCCTAAATAGGAATACAAAGGAGTTACAACTGGAGGGGAGAGACCCATCCCTTTAATGCTAAACTATATAAAATCTTTTTGTGGTTATATGACAGAAACCTCTTTAAAATGCAGGTAGCTTCAGTGGAAAGCTTCCGATTCAAAAACTGGCATTAAAAAATCCTGAGAATTTCCTGAGGTTTTGTTAGGGCAGCACAGCAATGAAAAGAAAAAGACCCTTTGTTAAGATAAAGTATGTGCTGGTGCAACAGTGCATTTGATGCTTAAAGCTTACAACTGTTGGAGGCTGTTTCATTCTAGGGGTGGGTTTAAGATGAATCGTAAACACAGTGTTTTCTTCCTTTCCTGACTTGAGCATGATGGGGTTTTGATTTTCACCTGTGTGTATATTTACAAAGGGAATGTCTAGAAGGGAATGGGTTAAATATTTAGGGTAATAACAACGGTTTTAAGTCTGGTAATACTTCAGAGTGATAGGTATCTTGACGGATCTGTTCATGTTAACTCTGAGCTTTTGTTTTTCAATCCAGGCTATATTTTATGTTCCTGATGTTAATAAGCAGTAGCTCATGCTGTACGTTTAATCCCTCTCCCAGGTTGCTTAGTAAAAGCCCTCATGACCTTCTGAATGTCAGCATTACATACACCTTAGCTTTCACATCAGCGTTTCCATGTACGCCTCGTGGCTAGTGAATGTTGTTAAATGGGAGCTGGAGAATTCCTTCTATAATTGAGGTTGTGGATAGAAAATGCCAGAATGTTTAAGGAGTTGGTGTCAGTTGGGTTCACCCGAGAGGAGGAAAATGTTGAGGGCGTGCTGGAGACTGGAGTCCATGGGAAGGAGTGGTGAGCCAAGCAGTACTTTGGCTTTTTTGATTGTGTTAGATTGTACTTTCAAAGCATTTCCATACCAGAACTGGAGCAAAGGCTTGCATGACTCAGAAACTGAACGGGTTAGGAAATGGTAGTGACTTAGCTAATATCAGGCAAAATGCATTGAGAATGTGAGAAAGCAGTGGAATGGGTGTGGAAGGAAGATGATGTGTGTTAGAAGATTCGGTGTTGAACCAGCGTTTGAGAGAGAAATACTATTCTTTGTGTAAAGGGAAGGAAATTTAACCTATTTCTGAAGTATGTTGTGAGAACTGAGGAAAGGAAGGGGCTGTAGAGAGCAAGAACACAGATGAATCAAATAGTTTGTTCAGTACAACAGGAGGCATGATTTGTTGGGTTTAAGAGGGAAATTGCTGAGATTTGATAAATGACTGTGTTTAGTTTTTATGTCAGTTTTTCCCTGACCAGTTGTGTTTTCAAGCTAATCCTTGAGTATAATTACAGCACAACTCCAGTGACACTGAAATAGTTTTCATCTTGAAATGTAACACGTAAAATCCAGTGTTGAGGAATTTCCATGTGATGATTTTTGAATCTGAGTTCATTGGCAAATAATTCATTTCTACGCATATGTGTTACCTTGGGAGAAGTTGTTTCAAATCCTGTTTGATTTTCTGCTAAACTGGCATTCACTAATAAAATCTTGGAGGTTTTCAGTTAGGAGGTTTATTTTCTTTAAGCATCTACCACTTAGAATTAAAATGTATTTCAGGGCAGAAACTGTTCACTTGAAAGGACAATTTCAGTTCATGTTTAACTGGAGCTTTTTTTTTTTCTCTTCCCCAATATATTTTTTTCCTTTCTTTCCTCTGAGGTAGATTTTACCAGTGATCACTGAAACTATGAAGTCGGTGAGACCAGAAGAGGCAGTTTTGTTAAATGATTAATTATATTGTGTGTGTATTTCATCTGTGCGAATTGTGAGCTACCGCAGACTTCATTGTAGAGAAGTTTGTTTATGTTCCTGAACTTTGAGAGAGGGAGGAAATAATATATGCAGGAAACCTGTTTTTCTCACACTGGATGTTAACTTTATGATCCCACACAGAAAACAACTTATCTAGCTCATCATCTGTAATGGCCCCAAAGTTCATAACTTAGAAAATGCACTGAATTAAATTATTTAAATCAGCGTAGAGTGTTTATCTAGATTATCTGTAGTTAAATTAATAAACTGCATGAGGGTTATTTTACTCCCTCGGAAAGGTGATGGCTGAGAAGTGATGGCTACTTTCTGAGTAAGTTCTTTAAACTTTTACTCATGAAATAGACTAAATTCTTCCTTGGATTTTAGTGTAAAGCATTTCCCATTTGGAAATGCTTTGTGATGTTATCAAGTAGCAGCTGGTTTTTATTTCTGTTTGTGAGCACACACACAGGAATGGGTAAACTCTGCAGTTTGTTATTGAGAGCTATTGTGTATGCTCAGTTTTAAAAAAGCTGCAGTTTGAGTAACTGTTTCGAGAGTCTCATAATTAAAGTTGCTGCAGGTTTGCAGGTTCAGTTTATTTCAGATCTTTCTGACTGAATTGAGCTTCTAAGGTTTTTGGGCTTAGGTGGTAATAGAAGAACTGCTTTTAAGAGTTCTGTGTTCAGAAAGACTTTAGGAATGCTATGATAATGTGAAAGGCAGAAATACTGTTTGGCTGGTTTGATATATTTGATGTGTATAATTTTTCTATCACTGAATTGTATAGACAGCTTCTTTGTGTATGTTACTTGGGTTAGTTCGTATGATTTATGAAAGCCACTTAAAAAAAAATAGTTTAATATTTTTTTTCTCTTACTGTACTAAGGCAGAACTCAACAAACAGCCCTGATGAAGACACATTTGTGACTGTTAGCCAGCCTGTCTTGTGTGTGGCTTTTTAGGGGCTGGGTTTTTTTCCCTCTCAGCCAAGTCATGACAGGTACAATCTGGACTGATTTCTGTAGTACTGTATTTATCTTTTTGTGTGTCCAGAGCTGTCTGAGACAAACTCTGAGGACCGACAAGTGATTAGCAACATACAGTGTTCATTCATGTATTTCTGTGCACTGCAAACAGAGCTTTACCAATTCCTTAAACACAAAAATAGGCTCTAGTTCCTTTACACAGGACTTGGTTTTGCTTAAGAAGTTTGGTAATAGTTTGGCTTACTCATTACTTAAGGAAATACATACTGTCAAGCCATGGTGTTAGCATGGTGGTGTTATGGGAAGCTTTAACTTGCCTTCATCGCTGAGAGTTTTTCTTTTTAACCTTTGCAAATGCCAAATATGAGCAGTTCCCTAAGGGTACCTTTCAAGACACCAATTAACTTATCCAGTGTTGATATCCCCAAGAAGTTGCTGTTGTGGCACGATATTATTAAAAACATGCTGAAAAGCAAAATTCGTTATGTATTTACAGATTGATTTGCATACAGTTTGTAAGCTTCAGTGGAGTATAATTTTATTATTATTAATGGCTTTAGGAATATCCAGATGTGAACATTTCCTGCTGCGCTATTCCTTTCTTCATAAACCTGATGGTATGAGCACAAATAAGCATCTGCATGTTTCAGTGACTCCCCAGGTAGTTTTTCAAGGAGACTTGTCTTCAACTTGCTCAGTGAGAAGGGACCTTGCACTCAATAAAGTACCAAGATTATTTCTCCAGAGGAACAAATCCACTAGTAATTATTTTGGTCAAACAGCAAATGACTGCTTTTGTAGCAGTGCAAACTAATTTTAATAACAACTTGGAGGAATAATTCATGTTGAGGTGGTCATTGAAGAGAAGTGCTAACCAGGTTGCTACTCAAGAGCTTTATGCTATGCGGTTGAGTTAAAAAAGTGTGTATTATGCAAATAAGAAACTTCTAAAGCAGGAGGTGAACTGCACATGTATGTGCTTTACTGTAATAGTTCATAAAAGAAGTGTGTGTCCTGCTTGTGTGAATACTTAGTTTGTGAGGATGTATGTGTTGAGCGAGTCCAGTCCACTGACCTAATGAGTTTGTTTGCTGTGTGTTGCTAGTGAAGCAGATATTACTGAAACAGCTCTGTGACCAGTCAGGATGAACGTTATCTGCAAACCTCTTATTGGTGCCATTACATGCTGTAAAGATAGCTCTGTTTACTTGGAAGCTGAGCATCAACTGATGAAAACACTTTCTCTTAGCAGGTGGGCTCTTTTGGGAGCTCTTTGCTGAACATCCCTTCTCCCTGCAGCGGGGAGCAGTGTCAGAATGTGACATCAGGCAAATGCAGATAGTATTTAGAGTTCTTAGTGCCACAGGCACACGCTACATGTGAGTGTGTTCCTCTGCTATTGGGTGGGTGGGGGGTCACTTTTACTGGTTGTTTCTAGAAGCTTTGTATTTTTTTTCTTCAGTAAGAACAGTTCACATATCGGTCTACTTAAGCCAGCTGCTTCCACAGTTGTGTTCAAATAGCAGAGGATTTGATTGGAGGCAGGAAAGAGGAACTTTTTGAAGTTGAGAATGCATGAAATGAATACGTGCTGAAGTACTCAAAGATCCCTTGCACTTTATCAGAGAGCAGTCTGCTTGAATGAAAGGTACTGTACCTGCTGTTAAGTTTATAAACTTGGTTTATACAGATTACTTTTTAAATTATTCATGATGCTACATTACAAGTATATCTGACAGGTTTAAAATAAATGGCTTGATGGTAAGAGGGAACATGCATAAATTAGAGCTGGGATAATGTGTTCTTTGAAGTATCTCTTCCATTTGTTACTACTGGAATACAGTAGGTAGCTGCAGCTGAATGTGTGATTCTCAAGTACGGAGTACATCATTATCTTCAAACTGTGTTATAGTGGCAGTTCTTATATAAGGCAGATGAGATGAAGTGGCAGGAGGACTGAGGTGCTCGCTTTGTATTTACTTATAGATGCGTTGCTGCTCAAACAGGGAGAGTGTTTATGGGATGCAGCTTCTTGAAGTGCAGCAGCTGAATGGGTCTGCTGGTAGCTATGTTTGGTAGGATTGGGACAGCATCACATTGTTTTATTTACTCTTGTGTTGTTAGCATTGCTGTGGGTTTGTAAGAAGTGCTGTAGCAAGGTGCTAGGAGGTTTTCCCTTGTACTCAGTGGGTTATTACATCTGGTTTGCTTGTGGATCGTGGTGTTTGGCGTGAGAAGGCTTCCTGATGGGTATGCACAGGGAAACTTCACAGGAGCTGAACTGTTGCATTTGGAAAAGTTAATTGGTGGGGAAAGAGATGCAAAGGCAGTTTCCCCAAGCATGGATTGACACAGTGCTGCTTTTCCTGATTTTGTAACTTGTTATGTTAGAGGAGCAATCTCCCAAAGTAGTCTGGGTGTAGAAGAAACCCTGAAATGGTGTGGGATGGAGCAGCCCTCAGAAATAATCAGAAATTTTTCTGGAAGTGGAAGGTGGTCTTAAAGAGGTGGATAGTTCAAGTCTTCAGTCTTAATCATACGAGAGCAGCATTTTGGACAGAGGTCTGGTAACAGCTGCTCCTGGAAACAGTCTATAACCAAACTTTTAACAGAGGGTTGGCTTGGACTTTGGAAGAGCTTTATCCCTGGATCTCACTGAGGTGGTTTCTTCATTATTTGCATTGGCTTCGGTTGAGAGTCATCTCCACATGTTGTCTTTCTAAAGATAGTACTCTCTGCTTCCTTGCCACTCATCACATCCCCTTGGGTCCTTCTGTGTGAGAGTGGTTGTACCTTGAAAGGCTTAAAAAGCACATGGAAGGCGCCTTGCATGAGGAGAAAAGGCACTGGCACTGCACTGTAGGAACAAACATGCATTTGCACTGTTCAGCTGATCCTAGAGTTACATTTGGCTGTAGTGTTAGAGTTGAAATTGTGATGGAAATACCACGTTTGTTCTGTCACTTCTGCTCTTTGCCAGTGCAGAAGTTACTTTTATTGTCGTGTTTTTGTTGCTTTCTCATGGGGCTTTTCATGTGTAGTTAAATAAACTGTTATTTTCTCTAGTCAGATTTCATGTCTCCCACTGGGGATGTGGTTTGCTCCCTGAAATACTGATGGGGTTAAATAGTGTGGATTATTCTTGTTAAGCTTTCAGGTGGTTCTACCTTTCTTTTCATTGAAAGTAGTGTTAGGAGTTAAGATGATGGCACAAACTGTTAAAGAGTTCGGGGATGCAGTGGGATGGAGCAAGGAGCCCGGTGGAATTCCAATAGTGCCTGGCTGCCACAATGGGGAATTTTAGCTGCTGCTTCTCTCTAGTTGTTCTGTATCCCCAGCAGGTGGAAGCAGCTTGTGGTTCTGTATTGATTGCAGTTAACATCTTTCAGTTTGTTGTGGCTGAAGCTTCTTCTGTTTCTCTTTTCCTTTTCCCTCCTGAGATGGATGCACATCTTATTGGTCCTTTGCAAATGCCATGTCTCCTGGAAACTGGGGGTGGGGGGGTGTAATGAACAGCCAGCTTTGTTGATATATGCATATGGGTTGCTGTTACTGTGTGTACTTTGCTCTTCTTTCCCAGACCTGAGACGTGTTGAGGCTGGGGAAAGGAAAGATGCAGAGTGTAAGATCGTTCATGTGTGAAGGATGCCAGAAGTTGGAGGGTCCGTGAGTTTTGTTGCTCCTGTACCTTGGATATGGAGATTTTGGTTAAAGAAGTTAGCTTGGTATTTGCTTGCAGCTCTTCTGTGGCTACACCCATGAAGAAGGTTGGGTCTGGGCGGTTGTCACTGTATGAAAGAGCAAAAAGGGGGTTAAAGAAGAGCGTATTTGTTGTTCGAGTCTTGAGGCTGACTTGAGCCTGCCTGGGTCCTGTCTGAGTGACTGAAGGTTTTGATTGTTTGTCTGTTTTCTTTCTTGCTTATGTGCTAATAAAATGTTTGTGTGTTTGTCACATTTGAGTGGGATGACTATGTGGACAAATGTTTTCATTGATAGTGTTTCTCCACAAGAGGCATATAATAATGTATTTAATAATTAATTTAAGCTGTGAGAGTCCCTTTTAAAATTCAAGCTTGTATGTGCTTCCATGGATTGTGATTCTAAGCTGTGGCCAGTGTTACTGGTGAAGGAACAAAGGTCCTTTCAAGTTGATTGTTGTTATCCTACGGAAATAAAGCACAGACAGAGAAATGCATTTAAGTGTGCTGTATATGTGGTGGTGGTCTGTGCTTCAGCAGAAACACATGTGAAATGGACATCTGTTTTTAGATGGTTTGTGTTTTGAGTGTCTCTTTTGGTAGTTCATTGTTTAAATAAACATGTTGCATTAGCTGTAAGGCTTTAGTGCCAAATGCCCACTGATGAGATGTATTAGGGTTTTGTTGTTCCCAAGCTGCTCTGAGAAACAACAGCTTTACAATTCAACACATTTCAGGAAGATTACAGAAAGAATTTGGGGTGGATCACAATCAGCTCTTCAAAAAGCAATAGCTTTGGAGTAAGTCCGCTATAACTCAGCACAGCCCATGGAAAAACACCGTCATCTTAACAGATGCAGTGTTATTTTGGAGATTCCACTGTATAAATACATGGACTGTGGTTAAATTGTGATGGCAACAGATGCAATCTCAGTTCTTGATTCTTTAATCTCTTTAAAGATACTCCACAAAGTGAAAGAAGAAAACGACATCAAAGTGGAGAATTTGCCTTCTGTAAATTGTTGGGGCTGCACCTTTTGGGTCTTGTTTCATTTCAGATATGTCACTGCAGATTAGACTTGGGCTGAGTGAATGCTCATCTCTGTGAGGGAGTCTGTGCAAGTGCTGCTACTCATGGCTTATTGTACAATTTGCATATGAATGGAATTATTCAGCTCTACTTAAGAAATGTCAGCAAGATTGAAGTCAGAGTTGGTTAACCTGGTAAAAAGATATTTCCAGTATTTTTCATGAAAGAAAGTGATACTATGAAGACAAGAATTACACACTCCACTGGCTAAGCCAGCATTGTCTGAGGATTTTCGTGGTGGTTTTGTAGTTGCTATCAGTGGCTTTATTTTTAAATTTGCCTTGCAATACATTGCAGTGTTTGAGAGCAAGGCAATTGCAATGCAGGAATCAGATGTTGTATTGTAATGCCACACAGTTGTGTTCACATGTGTTTTTCTTTCCAGACTTGGTTTTGTTTAAATACTGATTTGACAAGTATAAATTGAGAGTGAAGGGCTGTGTTTTTATGAACAGCAAATAAAGCATAGCAAGATGTTGTCACTGCTTTCACCTCTGTCCATCCACTAATTGGTAGGAAAGCCTGAAGTTAAATGCTGTAACTGGATTTTAAAAAGGGACCGGGTAATTTTTGTGAGCAGCGACACTGGTAGTCATGCATGCTAAAATAGGGAGTGATCACATCTCGTGCTTCAGAAGCTGACAGCGTGCAAGGGTTGGGGAGAAATTGTATTCCTCCTCCGGGTGTTTGTATTTCCCTCCCTGTTTGTAAAACTGAAAGAAATGCTGTTCTGGAGGGATTGTAAAGTGCTCTGTGTGTAGAACACTGATGTGACTTCAGATGCTGGTGTGACGCTGTCCAGGTGAAGGCACGTTTGCTGGGAAGCTGTGTGTTGTCAGGCAGTCAAAGACTATGAGCAGAAGTATGAGGATGGGGGTGTTGGAATTGGCTAGCTGATAAGGAGATAGTATATTACACTAAAAATAAACCCCAGATCTTCACAGGCGACTGTTAAGATTACCTGGTGTCACATGCAGTTAGAATGAAACAGAAGTTGGGGTGGTTTGAGCATGGTTTGGCCTCCCTGTGCGGCTATGCTGTGACGCTGTCCATGTGTTCCACAGGATTTTCCTTTCGGAGCAGCGCTCACAGAACTGCGCAGCTATTCAGTGTTCTCTTGCTCGCAGCCACAGGCCTTGTTTACTGTAGTATCAAAATACTGTTCTGAGCTCAGGATGGCTGTCACTGCTCACAGTGTCTCATGCCTTGAGCTCGTCTGCAAACACCCTCGCAGCTTCCCCCAGACCTGGTGAGATGAGATGGTTGTGAATCCTGTTTAATAGGGGGAGGTGGGTGGGGAAGAAGGGTAGAGGGGCTCGGGCAGGGGGCAGAAATGCTGCATTTCAGATGCCTGCATACCCTGGTTGGATCTGTCCCCCTCTGTTTTCCTCTTCCATCAGTATTCAACCTTTCGATGGTGTCACATATTTCCTTGATGTCTTGGTTGAAGAGCATAGCTGTAAAGCTGGCTTTGTTGATGTCAAGCCTGGTACTCAGCAAGTGATGGACCTAGTTCTAGGCTGTGGATCTGTGGGGTGCTGTGCAGTCAGAACTGCCGAGGTGTTCAGAGAGGGGAAGAGTTCATTTTCTCTCAGTTGATTTAACTAGTGAGTTGCACTGGTTTATGGAAGGGCAATGAGAGCCTGAGGGGTGGGACTACGTGGTTGAGAGTGGACGAGGGAGCAGCAAAACAAATGAAGATGAGTATGTTGCCATCAGCCATCTTTCAAAGCAGCTGAATTATTTATATTGAATTATGGGGAATTTGGTTTAAAATACAGTTTTAATCTCGTTTTGCATGGGTTTTTTTCTGGATTTTTTTTTTTTTTTTAATTGGCTGACAGCAGTTACAACACCTTGTGTCCCAAATATGCCCTCTTGGGAAGTGCAGGGGTCTTTTGCCTTTGCCATTTCTACGCATGCATGTAAATAATTAGATGCCTTGGATACGTTTGCTCAGATCCTTAGTTTTTATGTGGAATCCACAGAACAGCAAATGAGGTACTTTGTGGTAGATGACTTTTCATATGTGTTGGTTTGTTTTATATGGATGGAAAATGGAACTTTAATTCAAACATAGAAGATCTCCACTTTGAGACTTACGGACAGGCAGGACTTTCGAAAATCAACAGAAAGAACTAATTTATCGTTGTTCCTCTAAAGTTTGGAGCAATAGGTCTCACACACTGACTGTTTCACAGGTTTCTGTGCAGGAGGCCTTTTAATTTGGGATGAAGTGCTTCTTGAACTGAACTATTTGAGTATACTGCAGTGAGGCGCTTGCAGAAGTAGCTGTTGAATGTAAAAGCTGTCTTAGCCTTTCAAAGGGTGGCTCCAAGAGCCAGCAAATTCACCAGTCCAAACTTTTTTTGTGTAAATTATATGCTTTCTATTTTTATTTTATGTAAATCACAGTAGGCACATACGATGTTATAATTCCATGTTAGATTTGTAATTAAGTTTATTTTTGGAAGAATGCTTTTAAGTAGTTTATAGAAAATGATTTTCTATTTTTGAAAATGAGATAATTGGTTTTTATTGACTTCTAATTTCATGCAAATGTGTTTTTTCTTTTGGCTTGGAGGTTATGCAAGCAGAAAGAAATGAATGATTTGAGAGTCCTCATAAAGAACAGAAGATTTGTTATCACTAGCCAGGGGCACTGGTAGGCAGAGTTAACTCTTGGGCATGTTCAAATTGCATGATGGATGTTACAGAATGTGGTGTGATGGGTTTATATAATAAACATTATTTATTGATTTCCTGGTTAAGCTAAGAAAACCGAATTGTAACTGTGTTCGGAATCAGGCAGAGAAATGTAAGGAAGAGGGTCGTAGTGTTGTGATATCTCCAGATGCCTGAATATGTTGCAATCCATGGCAAATGTGAGTGTTAATTGTGTGCAAGCCAGATCTGCTATTTTTAATTTGGCCTCGCTATCATGTCTCTTTGCAGCTGAATTTGAAGGCTGCAGGGAGCTGGATGATGAGTCATTATTGAGTTAGTAAAATCACAATTGATCTCCATTTCCTGTTGATTCCAGAATTCCTCAAGTGTGAAAGCTGAGAGTGACTGATGGCTTCTTGGAGGGGAGCTTGAGGGTGGAATGTGGAAGTGACTTTAGATAAAGTAATTCAATGCTGCTCTGGGTGTTAGCACAAAAATGTCTATAGTGAGAACAGGTGTGTGTCTGAGATGGGAGGCTTTAAGAAGGCGAGATGGTCCGGTGTGTTGAGTGACCAGATGTGATGGGAGCCTGGGCACTGAAGTACACCCTTAAACAAGGTGGAGGGGAAAAGGTTTCTCAAGTAGCTCCTAATGGAAGTTTCATATTAAACTTTCAGTCTCCTCAGGACTGGACATGTCTTCTGCTTCACCTCTGTTTCTGTCACATAGCTCAGAAGGTTCTGTCTTGAAAGCCTTTTCTCCCAGGTACTATTTCCTTTGCAGTGTGACTGCGGAGTGACAGACAGTGGGATGTAGGGACAGCAATGTTGCGTGATGGAGAGCACGCTGCGTGTCCCAGTTATTGTGTGCCGTTATCTTTTGCTGGATCTTTGATCTTGTCAGTCTGCAGCCTTGTTCTGTTCTTGTGATGAAATGGGATTAATGCTCTTTTGGCAGATACTAATTGGAGACATTGTGGTAACATGTGCAGGTAAGAGTTAAAATTGCCTTTTTCCCCCCCTTCCTAGAACTTACTGTTGGCAGAACTTTGGTTTTTTGTTAGGAGCTATTAAGTTACATTACTAGACTCTGCCCACATTGCATATGTGAGAGTAAATTCTGCTGAAAGGGGATTTGTTGGAAGAAATCAAAGGGAGGATATATACTGTTCTGAGTTATATTTGGAAGAGAGCTATAAAGAAGCCTTGAAGTATTGCTTTAGGAAGGGAAAACTTGGTCTAGTTCCCTGCAGGAATAAGAGGAGGTGGGAGGTAAGGCTGTCCCTTCTCCTCTGTTTATTGCATCCCTCCAAATCCTGATTGTAAAGAGTTTTTCTGAAGGGGTAGTAGGGAAGGCAAAATAACTATCTGTGTTGGGTGACTATTCAGATGGTCTTTGAAGCATTGAAGCTTGTCATGGGTGCACACACTGATACACTGGGTTAAAACAGAAATGAAGACTGAGGAGAAAGAGAAATAGACTTTTTTCCTTGGAAAGTGTGTACATGCTTTTCCCACTGTTGCCATATTTAGTATTGTAGAAAACTGAGAAAGGGGAAAAGGAGGTGGTTGATCTTGCTGTCTGAGAACATCTTCCAGTTTTGACAGGTTAGGTGTGTGGTTTTCACATTCAGAAAAGCTGATTCAGTCGCTCTGGCTTTTGCAAGAGATTAACTCAAGCAATAAATTGCTCTGAGAGGGTGTGAAGAACTTTCCTCTAGAAGAAGTTGAGCAAACATGGAACACGGAGTTGCGCGGTCGAGATCGGGTGAAGCATGGGAAGGACACCGCTTTTCAGAGAGGTATGGTGTTTCTTCAGGGTGTCGTAAATTCAGAAGTAAGAGCAGCCACGCTTAAAAGACATGTCTCAGTCTCACTGAAGGTTGCAGGAGCTGCGAGAGCGCTTTATTACAAGTGATCATGGCAGTTCTCAAGGCTGTTGCTTACAGAGAATCATCACTTACTGAAAGCCACACCTTGATATCTTACACCTTGTTTTGCAGGGTCTGTGTTGATGTGTCCCAGGACAAAAGCACTTTGTTAAACCAATTAAATGCGTAATATTTTTATAATACTCATGCTTTGGAAAAATCAATATGACCAGTTTCCCTTTGAAATGACAAGAAGCCTGTTGTGCTGACAAAGGAGAATGCATTAGGAAGTGGTGCTTTGTATCCTCTCAAGAGTAATGTGCTCTTGTTTTTTCTTAATCAGCAGGATGTTCTCCTTTATGTCAGATGTCGTAGTTGGTTTTGTGATCTCTATTGGGGAGAAGAGCAAGGGGAAAAAAGTGAATGTCAGAGAAACAGGATAGGTTTAAATGTTTCAAAGCAGCTGAAAGCTGCAGCCCTGTGCTCCTCCGGTTTAGTAAAATGGCTAATCACTACATTGGACACTTCGTGTTTGTTTGTGTTTTAAACAATAAATAAAAGAACAACTTGCCCTTCAGGAGAACAGAATGCATAGCCTGCTTAAATCCTCGGGAGCATAAGGGATATAATTAACCCTTTTCTCTTCAGGTTGGTTATGTTTTAGAGGGCAATGCAAGATGTTTACAATATCCAAAATTGCTTATTTACCAGTTGGCTGAAATAAGGGGTTTTCAAGCTCTTCTTCCTCTCTGCATCACCTTCTCCTCTTCTCCTGTTTTCTGACATGCACTTTCCTGATTTGTTACAGCTATGGTACTGTTGGCCTTTGTTCAGAAACCCCCAAACTTAAAAACAGCCATTGAGGAGAAAAGTTTATTTCCTGTCACTCTTGCTCAAGGCTATAGAGAATAGCTCTTGGAAGTTCAGGCGCTCATTCAGGCCTTTCAGAGGAGTTTTTAAAGGATGCTTTGCTTTTGATGCATTGAAGGGCAGTGACTTGAAAGGACTGACAGCACTGGCAGGGTTTGGCTTATAGCATGAACAAAACCTCTTGCTGTGATCCTGAAGGATTTTGCTTTGCTGACCAAATGCTCAACCAGCACAAATGGTTTTTGAACTGTTCTCTCAAGGTAGTTTTGGTGTGATTCAGTGAAGTGGGCTGAGAGGAGGCAGAACCTAAAATGCTTCCAACTTATTGTTTTCCCTGTCTTGACTGTCCTTGAAGAATGTGAATTAGTGTGAGAAAATGTCTGTAGCTCCCACTGGGTCAAATAGAGGTTGAGATAAAAATACCTATCTCTGTGTGGATTGTAATATTGATCGTCATGTGGTAAATAATTCCTTGGCAGCAGGATCACCAAGATGGGTGTTTTACACGTTATGTGTAAGTTTTGGGGCAGTCTTGCTGCTGGTTCTGTGCTCAGACCTGCTTTTTGTTCTTTGATGGATATCGTCTTCATCACTTCATTTTAACCAGCATTTCCCTTCTCATAGAATGTCGCGCTTTGGGTTGGTCAGTGTGACTGGAGCTCACTCGATCTATCCGTTCAGTAGCTATCTAGCGCTTAGAAGTTGTGTTATTTGCGCTGCCTTTTATTTTCCACTTTGGTTTAACTCAGCTTTGTCTGAATTGAGGTTAGAGCATGATGCATCAGTGTTGCTTGCAGAATACTGTCTGATGTCCTCTGTACCAAATGTAGCTTGAAAATTGTCTGTAGGTCGAGTTTGTAGTTTGCAGTTTTGTCTCTATGGGGTGGCCGATACGTACAGGCTTTAGCAAAGATGCTGAGTGAAACCAGAGCAGGTCGGGCGCTGACATGTGTGACTTCAGTTAGTGCAGGGGTGCATGAGAACATTCTGCATTGTGGAAGCTTTTGGCTCTGTCAGGGTGAGCCATTGTCTTGGGCAAGTAGGGAGAAAAAGGGAGAGAAGGAAGGGCAGGTAGAGCTCTTGTGGCACTCTGAGTGTGGGGAGTGAAGGTGGTGATGGGGACATGTCTGCTTTCTCTGTCCACAGAGGACACAGAGATTACTGTGGCTGTGATGCCACCGGGCACAGTCATTCCTCTCATGGGGGCTCTCTTTTTGGGTGGTCGCCTATTCCAAAGCAGACTAGAAACTTTGTTACAGACCCTGTGTGACCTCTCTCAGATCTAGGGCAGTTCCTGAGTTCAGGACTTTGCTGTGTCCTAAATTGCCGGATAACTGTGGAGGAAATAAGGAGACTCAGTCCTTGTTTCTGCATCTGAAGTTGAATGAAGCTGGCATGTGATAAAGCAAAGCACAGCCTGCTCAGATATGTTTTCTTAACACGAAACCAGCCGGCCTTGCACAAATACCGTGGTTTTCTTTCACAACAGCACTGAGAGGCCAGTGGAGCTGTCAGACAAGTGAGGCGAGGCCAAGGACTGTCCATCAGCGGTGCTCTACAGATAATTTTTGCCTGCAAGCGAGCAGTCAAAAAGGAGTATTTCAGTGTTTTGTGTCTTCCTTTGTGTTTAGATACTTTAAACCTGCGTGCTTCCCCCCCCCCCAATCCTCTTTAGTTTATGTTCTTCTCCAGATCAGAGTTACTTTAAAGCTCTGCACTACAGCTGTGTTTAAATGCGTATGTGGTGCAGTTGCCCAATGTAGTTGTGCCATCAAACACCCGCCCTGTCTGTGCAGTTTATATTGGCTGTTTGGCTGGTGCGACCTCATGTTTGGGCAGGCAAATCAAAACTACAGGCAGAGCACTTGTTTTGGGATGGGTGTAGTGGCACCTTACAGGACTGACAGCTGGGTTTACCATTGGTGAGGAGTGAGGATCAGGGTGCTGCAATCAGTTCTGGCATTTCAGAGCTTGGTGAAACCGCCTTGTGTCCGAAGGAAGCAGTCATGCCAAAGCTTTGTTGAATGTCAGGTAGTCTGGATGCATAAAGAGATTTTCTTTGTTGTAGTCCTATGGTGTGTTCTGAAATCCTGTGAGCAGCTTCTTGCCTTTACAACAGCTTCCTCCCTGTGAAGAGCTGTGCGGAATTATTTCTGCTAATGGTCGCTCTGTTTGAGAGGTGGTTATTGAGCATCAGGTGATGTTTTCTTGTTGGTCTTGCACAATACACAGTGGCTGTGTTGTTACTCATGACGACAGTTTCAGAATACAGTGAAACTAAAGAATATGTCATTCAGGTTTATGTATTTAAGAGCCTATTGCAGGCTTCATGTGGTTTCTCTTGCTTACCTTGTTCTGTCTAGCTCTTTCTCTTGTTTGTTGCAGTGGATAAAGTTCATTGTTTAAAGTAATCCTTTATTTTTCTGAGGAAAGATTTTTCTTTTTTTACCATAGCTTAATTATAAATATACTTACTATAATAATTTAAATATTAAGTAGTACACACTTGTTAACAAAGAGAGTACTTTGCTGAAGAAACACTCAGCGGGCTGTGGTTCCAGGTGCTCTAGTGCTAAACCAGCTTTTGATAGCAGCAGCCACTCCACGAGTCTGCAGGGAGGGTGTTTGAATTGTAATTCAGTCAACCAGGTCATGGTGGTTGAGAAGTTCCATTGTGGTTATGAAAACACTGGTCTCAAAAGATGTTCCTGCCCCTGATGAAAACTGACTTTGGAGAGCATGAGATCTTTCAGGGTAATGATCCTCCCAGTAATGGTGCTTTTCAGCAATCAGTTCAGGTAATACCTAGTAAAGCATGTTTGGATCCACTTTCTCCTAGTGAATTCTTCATCTCCTGTAACTTGCATCCCTTTTTTCCAGCACTTCCCCCAGTTTTGGCTCAGAAAGGGAGCAGAAAAGGCAATCCCTGATGATGAGCTGCTGAATGAGACGTGCTATGGCTGTGTTTCTCTCACTTACATGCACTGCTGTCCCATGGGTGGATTTGTTAGGCATGCGTTAGGGCAACCTTTTGCATCTCAGGCTCTCCAGAAGTACCTGCAGGGGATGAACGGTAATTCTGCTTGCTGTGTCATTCCAGTCTTCATCTAGTAAAAGTCGATGTGACAATAACCGTAGTTGCCAAGCAATGGAACTCAGTACAGCCGGGCTGATTAAATACCTTAACCATTTTGTTAACCAGAATTACAACAGTGTGCATAGGCAGTGTCTGAAACTGTATATAGGATTGGAAATCCAACGTCTTGGGCAGTCTGTAAGTGTAAAATGGAGAGCGTAGGCTGAAATGTCACCTTGAACTTAAAAGCCTCACGAGTAAACCACTGATGGCGCTTTTTGTAACAGGGTATATATTTAGTTTTCATCTGTGCTTTTTTGCTGTTTTACACTGGAGATCAATTAATTGCTGGATAGAAGGTCTGCATACATATGTTGAAGATCCTATACTTGAGTTTGGAAGCTCTTCTTTATCTTCAGAGAAATGAAAACCTTGGAGCTCTGGTAGCTCAGTGTGCCAGAAAGGGCTCTAGTTTTCCATGCTTAACCTGTTTTATCTGGTTGCTTCTCACCCGTGTGTGTTCAAGGTGCTTTGTGGTGAGTCTCGACTGACAGAGGTGGTTTTGCCTCAGTTACTGTGCCGTGGTGCCTGAGACACTAAATACGCTGTGTGAATGCTGCTGTTCTAGTATAAAGGGCACTTCCTTGGTTGGGCTTTGTGATACTAAAAGCAAGTCCGAAACATCCGGTTGGCCAGAAAAGTGAGTTCACATAAGAGCTCCTACTGGTATAGCTCTTCTGGTTTATATTTGCCTTAAATTGTGTGCTGGTGCAACTGTTTTAGGTTGATAAGACCTGAATTACCAGTCACCTTGTCTCTGGTGCCAACCCATGTGTTTTACCTTGTACTGGAGAGGAAGGTTCTTTATTTCAATCCAGTTAGGTCATGACTGGAAAGCCCCACAGCACCTGCATATATGTAATTTAATATCTTTAAAGCCCTTTTTGGGGATTGCAAGTTGGTTGTATTTCAACTGCCTGGAGAAAGCAGGTTACAGCACGACCGATGTGATTTGTAAGTTGCATGGCTGCCATGTGAAGGGAGGGGTGTAAGGGCTCCCTGTTCCGTGAAGTGAATTTTGATAGCACTGTCAACTTCTGTGAAGTTGAGTTGTGTTCATTTACTTTTACACTGTGTTAAGTCTCTGTTCAGGTGGAAATATGGGATTAATGGAAGTTTCAGTTCAGTTTGTTAAAACAGAAGCACTCTTACAGAAGGATGTAGGATTTCAGTGTGTGATTGCATAGAGGTATTTAGCGCAGGGGAGTAGGGCCATGTGCTGCCTGTTGCTAAGAGTAATTGTGTCAGACTTGATTTTTCTGTGGATCAAAGTATAGCTTCGTGATAACTCCGTTAAATCCTTCTGCTAGCCATTAAGGATGCAATTATATGTTATGAGACTGTTCAGTCATTTTGCTCCTAATGCAGCCTCAATGATCCGGCCTGGTTGGCCAGTCATTGTTTAAAAATCAGGAGAAACCCAAGGGAAAGCTTCGCCAAACTGGCCAGAAGTGTTTCCTGGATTACTGCAGGGTGGCAGCTTGGTAGGCAGCTAAAAGCATAGTAGAGTCTTCCTAAATGTGAGTTGCCAAGGCCAGCCACATGATGGATTTTCATTCTGGAAGAATTGGCTGCTTATCCCGGCTACCTAAGTGTATGTCCCATAGGTTCCTGTCAGCCGGTTGCTGAGTTGCTTGGATGTGCAGACAACTGTGTGAAAAATAAATAAATAAAAACATGCATACAACTGTTGTTTTTAAAGGTGGAGAAGAACAGTCCCCAGGAGAGACAATTTCTGTTAAGCTCTATTGTCATCACAGATTGTGAAACATAAATTCAGTGTTATAAACAGCTTGTAATTTCAGTCTTCCATTTTTGCTTCAGCAGGCATTAGACTGAAGCTACTGGCATAGGCTTTAAACATTATTATTACAGTTAAAAACCTGTTTTACTCTTGTACTTATTGATCATAACATGCCACCTACTCGCTTCCATGTCATGTATTCTGTATGGAATGGCATGCTCTTTATTTTGTGGTGCTGTCAGACAAGTTGTAATGCAGGGTAAGAAAGAGTCTGTCTTCCTGTGAGGTTGGAGCTTGCCTTCAGTGGGTTAGGCATTACCTGCTTTCTTCTGCAGGAGTTTTTTGTGTTTGACTTGGACAGTTTTCTCAAGCTGGCAAACAGAACCCCAGTGTGACTCTGAAGTGTTGCACTGTAGTAATGGAGTTATTTTGGAGTTGCATTCAGCTGGTGCTTCCACCAGGTTTGCTTTCCTTGCAAATACACAGGAGCATCTTGCCAGAGGTCTGCATGTTCAGCTGTAATGTTCCAGCGATGGCTTTCAGTGTTTGATTTATATATTAATGGGCATTAATGGGTGAGGAATTGACTGTAGGTTTATTCTTTCTGTTAGCTTTTTGTCTTCTTTGGTTGAGAGGCAGAGAGTCTTGCAGGCGTTGTCCATAACCTGAGCACTACAAGTCACTCTGGTGCTGCTTTTGCTTGGTTTGGCAGTCGGGGTTCTGGGGTGATCATGCAAGCTCAGCCACTTGGATGTTGTTAGCTCTACAATACCTTCCTCCATTTCTGCCCTGTGTACCCAAGAGGATGAAAGAAATCCATGCCAACTGAGCCACTCGCTCATGCTTTGCTATTTCAGTAGTAGGAGGTAACAGATGAGGCTTCAGAGGAGCCCCTGAGGGATGTGCTGGGTCAATGCGGTCTTGATGAGAGAGGATTCATTTGAGGATGACTTTGTCATGAGGATGTTCTCACGTGAGCTGGGCTATATCTAGACCCGCTTGCTCTGGTGAGCTGTGTTAGAGATGGCATCAATCAATATTATTAAAGGGATTCGGTTCATTTCGTTGGCTCCATTTTTTGCTAAGCTGCTGTTCCTGTTGACATTCAAAGTAAAATGTTGGCAGAGAGAAAGCAAGTGAGGTGAGGCACAGCAATGTGATTTATTCAGTAACTTTTTTTCTGTGTAAACTTACGGGGAAGTTGGAGGAAGTTCGTGGAAAGCAGCAATGCCAGGGGTATCTTTAGCCAATGACAGCTGAAATTGCAAGAGCAGAAAGGCAGAGGCAGTTTGGGGTTTGTGATGTGGGTTGTAGTCCTTCTGTGTGTTATTTTTGTGAATGTTTTGTTCTGGTCAGCTTGGTAACACACTGGCCCTTGGACTTGGAGTATATAGTCAGAGTGGTAAAAGAGAAAATTGGAGTAGGATGTGTGTATTTTCCTAAGGGCTATGGGAGATGCCGAGAACATGTGTGCGGAAGGGGAAACCAGTTGTTTTTTAAGGTATTTATGCCAAATTTGGTTGGTCTCTTGTGGCACCACTTTTTCCTTCCAAATCTGGGTGAGGAGCGTTCTGTGAAAGGTTGTTAGGAATGAGGAGTGACACAAGGTAAATTAATGATAATAGACTATATTTCTCAACAATGACAAGCTGCGCTGAAATACGATCTCCAGTCCCTGAAGTGTTTAGAAGATCATAGTGGTCTGGCTTTGTCCTCCAAAGCTTAGTTTTTAATTAAATGAAGAAAAAAACCCCAGGCCCTCTTCCTGAGCCTTGGATGTGTAAACAAGAATGTTCTCGAGACTTGCATTCAAATGGAAACAGTTGTTTTTTGTTTGGGTTTGAGTATTCCCTTTCATGTTCTGCAAGCCAAAGATGGCAATTGTGCTAGTGCTAGGAATACAGAAGTTGAAATTCAGTTATGGACTTGCTCAGGGAAAGCTAAAATGGTGGTGGTTTTCTGGATTCTGGGGTGCCTTTTATCTATGTATCCTCATATAGAGAGCTGGAACTTCATGGAATCTTGGTAAATGTAAAGCAGTTCATGCAGCGTATTTGGTAAAAAGGATTAGTTCCGTGGTTAGGGAGACAGCTCGTGTAGATTTAGTTCCCTCCTTGTTGCTGGATCTGACATCCCAAGAGGTAGCACAGAAGCTTGTTTCCCTGGGAAGAGATCTAGTGATTGATGTGACACATGCAGGATAGGTGAGCTTAGAGAGTACAGAAATTTTGTGGGAGGTTGTGTAAGTACATTAAAGACACTAAAATATATATTTCATTCATAGTGTCACTACGAAGGCAAAACCAAGAGCTCAGTGGGTGGTGGAATCCTGTGTTAATGTAAAGTGTCATAAGCAATCTCTCCAACCACTGATTTCTGTGAACTCCACATTTAATTTCTTCTTTGCATAGTATGCAATTAAAGAATCCTGAGACTTCTGTAGTAATTCTTTCCCCTGTGTCTGCAGATGGTGCAGCTATGCTGAAACTCCATGGGCTCACAGGGAAATCGTGGTTGCTGATCCGTTCCTTCTCAGTCTTTCCGCAGGAACAAATTAGGCTTAAGACCAGGCCATGGACTGCAGTCTGTGTTCAGCGATGACTGAATAACAACACTCCCTTATTTTCCTTCTTCAGGGCTATATGGCAGCCCTGATGTTTTTCTTAAGCATAATGCTTAGCAGTGAGAATGAAGAGAGAGGTTAAGGTCAGATTTTACTTTTCCCTATTTATAATCTCTATAGGTGTAATGTTTTCAGTCTGTTCCCTCTTGCCACTGATGTGTCCTTCTGCTCTTCTGAGCAGTTGTGTACAAAAGAGGTACTTTCTAAATCAGCTGATAGGCTTTGTTATATGTTCAGTTCCTTTTTGCTAGCCTGTTTCTAACTGGTTTCTCAGATAACATCATAATTTAGGATGCTGTCATCAGGCACAGTTGTTAACATTCAAGTGCCTGCAAGGGATTTTTCTGAGCAGTTGGGTTTTTCCAACGTGCTGTACAGCCCCTCTATTGAGTTGATTCAGTATATAGTAAATATGTCCATATGCAGGCCATTGTGTGCAAATCCACCCAGTGCTATGAACGCGTTCCTGGTTGCTGCGAGAGAGGGGTGGTAACTCTGGAGATGCTTGCCTTAAAGAGGATGCAGCATGCTGGGATCTGGGATGAGGGCTGCTGGACCGCAGCCACATTCAGTAGCTGCTTTGGACCCTTTTTTTTATAAGGACCTGCCATAGATTAAAACTAAAAAACACATGATGAAAAGGAAGTGGCTCTGTTGGGAATAAATAACAACACTGTTCAGAAGATGTGTTGATCTCCCAGAAAGGCCCACAGCACTGAGCTGACATTACTGAAGGATGACGTGGTCAAGCCTCTTTCATTAGAGGAGCTGGGGAGAGGTTACTGTGTTCAGTAACATCAGCTCTTTGCTGACCAGAGAGCAGCAGTAGCTGTCTGGAAAGTGGCACGCTCATTGAAGTGGAGCGTGCTCAGAAAAAGCCGTTACTGGCAAAGTGAGATTTTCCTTGCGGTGTTGGTGGTGTGAGCAAGCTGCTCTCTAAAAGTAGAACTAGCCACAGTTGTTTTGTGTATTAAGCTTTGTAGTTCCTTCTTTGTGTAGGAAATCATCCAGCGCTGATGGTAACACACTGTACTTGTTACCACTGTACAGAGTTTCTGGATAGAGGAGAAGTTGAGCAACCTCATGCCCCCCCTTAAAGAAGCCTTTTGAACCTTGTGGATCACAGACTGTCCTCAGGATGGGTGTTGTAACCCCTGGGCAGCCAAGCAGCATGGAACAATTGCTGCACTCTGTGTCTCAGTGACTGAGAGCTGCCTTGGTGCTGCTTTGTTTGAGATGTGTTGGTGTTGAGAAAGGTGGGTGATGGTTGCTCCATCTTTAACTTCTGGCTAGTTAAGAAGAGAGAGGCGAGGCTGTTCAGTGTAGCACAACCGTTCAACATTACCCAAGGAAGTAAAGGACCCAAGGCAAGGCTTAAGATGCGAGAGTGTGTATTCAAGAAAACCCTAAACAGTTGCATTTCCGTGGAGCTTCTAAATGAAGTTAACTAGGAGGAATACAACATTGGGAAGCAAGAACTACAGCATGATGAAGTGGTTTCCTGTAGGACATGAATTCTCTTCACAGTGGATGTGTCAGCTGTCAATCCTGCCCTATAATGCATTAACTGCTATGATTATATATACAGCTGTGACATGCTGTAGCGAGCAGAAGTTGTATGGTAAACTGAATGTTGGGCAGCGGGCTTTCTGTAGCATCCCATTTTGCAAAACAGAATGGTTCCTTTGAAATATTGAAGGGTGACAGGCAAGTCCTTTTAGGAGAAGCTAGTGACCTGAAGTGACTAGTAAGTATATAAAAAGAATGAAGACCTGCTGCATGAAGCAAATGATTACTTGCTGATAGGTGAGGATCAAATAGCAGGTATTTATCATGGTAACAAAGTTTTTTTTTTCCATGTCAGAATGGTTTTTAGGATCCAAATGAGCATTAGCAAATCGTAGCTAAGGTTGAGATGAAACTACTGGATCACTGTACTCTGAGCTCTGTCACACAGCCCATGGCTTCGGTCTGCCCAGTCTGTGTACTCGATAGTGTCAACTTGCTACCCAGGTGCTGTGCAGCATGTGTTTGTTCACAGCCTCTGCTCCGCTCCTTGGTGCCTCAGCCTGGAGCAGCTTTTGAGAAGGAGACTTGCCAGGAGATGCTGCCAGATCAAGGAGCAGGCTGCAGGTCGCATGAGTTACTCTCCAGCGTGTGAACCTGTTACGTGCAATCATTTTTCCTCATAGTTCATTGACCCCATCTCAGTTACAAGACCAGGCTTGGATCTGTTCTCCAAGTAGGAATGCGCTGCAGCTCCTCAGTCTGTGTGTGGAGTGGGCTTTTCTGTTACCTTTGGAAATACACTTGCCCCCACAGTGATCCCAGAAAATAAAGAGCCCAGGTTAGGGGCTCTTTAGGCAATAGGTGAAGCTCGGTGCTTTTGGACTAGAGCCTTGCTTCCAGGGAGGCTTTTGTGGTCATCTAGGTAAAGAATTCATTGCTTCTCTTTGGTGTTTTTGCTGTATTGGAGAGTTATCTTTTAAACAAATAGTGTCTTTGTTTAAAGAACTAATTTCTCACTCGGAGCTATGTGCTTCATGTGGGGTAAGTCTGAGAAATGATAGGCAGTTTAAGGAAAAGCTTGGAAATCTGTAAGTAGCTAAATGAACACAGCATCAATCTGACCATTGGTAGTTGTCCTGTGTTTATAATCTACTCCAGACTATTGGGGAAGGGTAGTAAACAGATGTGGCATTTTTTCCTGTTGGTGAGCAGAATAAATACGTAACAGCTACACTTAATTCAGAATTGGGAATTGAAACAAAGGTAAGTCATAATGGTCATGGTAAAAAAGCCTGTAAACTGGAATATCAAAGCTGTTAAATGGAATAGAAATGCTCCAAAGAGCATTTTATGTGCACATTGTTGTGTCTGACAGACCAGTTTATAGAGTAAGTCCATGTACTTTCTCCAAAACGGGATCCAAAGAAAACATGGCACAGCCAAACAACCAAATGGAAAGTGTCATTGACTTTGAGCACTGATTAATTTGTTTTTCTCATAATCCTCTTCAAGGCAGTGAGAAAAACGTGAGAAAAAGCTGCGGCATTGTGTGGTGTGATTGACTTCTGTGAACAGTGTTAGCTTTAAAGAAATTCCTTCAGATAAATACAACAAACCAGAACATGTGCCTTAATTGGAACTTTTTTTTCCTCAAAAGTCAGTATTGGGCCAAGGTGCTCGTCCCATTTCACGGTCGGGTCTCTGCACTTCTCATTAGGTGCATAAAGTTCTGCAAAATGTAACTCAGTAAATGAACTAGGAAGTTCTTAAATCACCAGTGTCAACAGCACGTTCATCTGTAATCAATTTCTAACTCAGAGCCCACTGGACTTTATCCTTTTCCGTATTAAGGGGATGGTGTTTCATAACTGAGGGAAGTGAGTGCATGCTTTTGCCATAAAGTTCTAGAAATCTCATAGATATATAAAAGCATTAAATATCTAAAATTAAGTAACTTTCAAGCTGAAAGAAACATGCAGCTAAAAGCAGGATGACTTTTAAAGCCCAGCCTCAGAATAGATGCATGAACAGATA
The DNA here is from genome assembly GCA_024733675.1 of Psilopsiagon aymara. Lineage (NCBI taxonomy): Eukaryota > Metazoa > Chordata > Aves > Psittaciformes > Psittacidae > Psilopsiagon > Psilopsiagon aymara. The sequence continues at coordinate 81,443 of JANRGW010051041.1, read as the reverse complement.
TATAATGCTTTAGTTAACGGTTGCTGCCATTTCTCTTACAAATTGTTCTTTAGGGTATTGTAACTCAGCTGTTTTTAAACCCATCACTCTGGATCTTTGCCTACAAAATGTCAGCACAAGAGCAGATTTTATTTCTTTAACAAAATAAAGGGCTTGGAGCATTTGGGCTTTCTGAAATTTCATGGCAGGGAAATAAATCGTGTTACTTTGCTTTGCCATCCCAGGAACCACCGTACTGTTCACCTTGTCCTGCCAGCAGGTAGAGACAGAAACCAGAACAGTTCAACTGGAAGAACATTGTGTGTTCTGACTTGTGCTTTTTAAACAAGAGAAGCCCAATGCTGAAGTATAAATATACTCATGTGATAGTTGGGCAGTGCTTTGAGCAGAGGGTGCTGAAGGGTGGATGCAGGGGTGGCTGCTTTAGAGGACAATCTCGGGAGTTGAAAGCAAGACATGGATACCAGCCCATTGAAGGAATTTAGTCAGGGTTGAGGTTCTCTCTCCCATAGATTCTAGAGGGAAGCCCACATGTCTGCTGCTCATGACCATGTACATCTCTCATCACATCTACTATCCTGGAGTACTGTAGCGTTCCCTGTCTACCCTCTGGCTTCTAAAGCTGGGTAGCACCACCCCAGTCACCTTTTCTTAGTGTTTTCCTGAAGTTAAAGCCTTGGTGCTTATTCCAGGCTGTTGCATGCAATTGTTATGTCATCAGTATACACTGAAAAGGGGATTTCTTATCTTGCTGATGGTGATGGCCAAGTGCTACTGTTGGTACATCAGTTCTGGTGCTTTATTTATTTATTTGAAAGGTACAGGGAATGCATGTTCATGCATGTCGCTGGTTCTGGTGCAGCAACTCGCTTTTTAATAGCCTCTGCTTTAAGCTTGGAACTTTATAGAAGGAAGATTAGGTAATAGTTTGCATAGAAAACATCTGTTTCTTAACAAAGATCTCACCCTGTTGGGGGTTTTTAGAAGTTGTCCCTCTAACAAGAAAGTCTTTAGTCTTTAAAAGACTTTAAAGTCTTTAAGTCCTTGTCGGGTATTAGAGTTGCTGTGGTTTTAGCATGCGAATGTTCTGGATCCTTTGTTAGCTTAAGTTATTAGTCGTAGATAAGTGTTGTGGGATAGAAAGACTGCTTTCTATTGTCAGTGCAATTGCTGAATCTCTGGACAATTTGCCTGGGTTAGAATTTGAAATTTTTTGGCTCCAGTGTTTGTTTAGACCTTTTCCTTGTCTGAGGAGAAGATGTTGTTAAAATAATTAAGCCTAGCATGCATAAAAAGAGAACCTTTCCACAAAATTGAGTGCTTGGGGCTTATTCAAGTTTGGTGTTGCTTAAATAAACTGGCATTTTACTCTCTTTGCTTGCAAGCAACTTACCTATTCTGGGGAATCTTTTTCCATGTTTTCCGTAAAAGACCAACTCTGAGGGTTCCCAAAAGCCAGCAGCGCTCTGCACTCTCTAGTTCTTTGTTTTACATCAAAGCACATTTTATGTGTCTAATTATTACATTATTAGTACACTTTTTTCTAGCCCCTTTAACATTTTCATTGTGAAATATGTGTAATATGTAAAGACCGAATATATTGAATTACTCAGGAATAATCCTTTTGGTCATTGTTTTCTTGTGAGTGCATCGAGTTCAGCCTGCTGTTTCCAAGGGAAATTCCTCACTGGGATGCTCTGTTCTTGTAAATAAATTTATCCGGTGTTTCTTAGAAACTTTTTTCGTGTCTTGGTGCCAAAATTTGTGCAGCTTAGTTCACGGGAACATGCAAACAGGAGTTTGGTGCATTAGCTACAAGTCCGAGTGCTTTCTTTTCTTCCCAGTCACAGTGCAGGCAGTGCTGACCGCCTTTCCATGGATTTCATGTTATTGCTGACCTGTTGCAAGACTGGTGTTAAAGAATTAGGGCTAATTTGGTTTGTGACCCTGGGAGAAAGAGTCACTTGAGAGAAGTAGTTCTCTGGCAGGTGTCTCCTTGATTTTGCATGTATCTTAAGAGCGTTGGGTGATAAGTGACAGTGTAATGACCAGTGGATCACTGTAATACCTGATGTGTTTGAAGTCATGTGGCTGAACCCCTGGTCTGGTCACATGTTGTGATGTAGTTTGAAGCTGGGTGTGCAAATGCATGTGGTTTGTTTGTGCTTCAGTGTAATGCAGCTTTTTTTCAACCTCAATAATAAACCCACATTTCTTGGTGCTACCTAATAGAGACAGCTTGTGTGCCAGTCCTGGTAGTGTTCATAGTGATGGGTTAAATGAGATGAATGGTCAGTGTAGGTGTAAATCAAGTCGTCCTTTCCCATTTTAACATCTCAGCCTAATTTAGAAGTTAAAGATCTTACGGCCATCAGAATATGCTACTTTCTTTCTGATTTAGAAAGGCCTAAAATGCATTTATTTACTAACTTACTTTTCTCCTTTTCCTTTTTCAGTTTGTGGGCCAAATGTTGACATTCGCAATGACATCCATGAGCTGAAACGCCTGGAGAACTGTACGGTGATCGAGGGTTTCCTTCAGATTCTGCTCATCTCGAAAGCAGAGGACTACCGCAACTTCCGCTTCCCAAAGCTCACTGTCATAACTGACTACTTGCTGCTGTTCCGTGTGGCAGGCTTGGAAAGCCTCAGTGATCTCTTCCCCAACCTCACAGTCATTCGTGGGAGGAACCTCTTCTACAACTATGCCTTGGTTATCTTTGAAATGACCAATCTTAAAGAGATTGGGCTTTACAACTTGAGGAACATAACCCGCGGGGCCATACGGATTGAGAAGAACTCTGACCTTTGTTACCTCTCCACAGTGGACTGGTCTCTCATCCTAGATGCAGTGTCCAATAACTACATTGTTGGGAATAAACCTCCAAAGGAATGTGGGGACTTGTGTCCAGGAACAATGGAAGAGAAGCCATTGTGCGAGAAGACATCTATTAACAATGAGTACAACTACCGCTGCTGGACCACCAACCACTGCCAGAAAAGTAAGATTTGAGTAGATAGTGTGGTTTTGTTACCTCTTTCTGAAGTCAAGGTTTAATTTTATGGTTTTATTCTAAACTCTTTAGCTACTCAAACTTTTATTCTAGCCATGTGCAGTTGCAATAAAAGTTGTCCAGTTACCGCACATGAATTCCTCCCCAGCCAGTAAAGGATCATCTCACTTGATTTAAAAAACCCCAGCAAACCAAAACCAACAACAAAAACCCAAGACCCCACAAACTTCCTGGGTTACTTCCCCATGGAAAGGATGCACAGCAAGCGTAGAACTAAAGCCATTATAACAAAGCTGGAACCAGTTTTACCTCCCTGGAGGACTTCGGCAGGAGGTGGCTCTGGAACACCATCTCCTCCTCCTTGCTGAAGTCATGTTACGTGTGTACCCAAGTCATTGCCGTACTGAAGCTGTTAACTGGACTTAGTTTGACTTGGTTCTTTGATTCCTTTGGCAGGCACATTCAGAAATTGCTGTAATGGTAAATTCTGTACATGAGAGCTTGGATTCTGAAACCAGATTTTACAGTATAGTCTGTAGTGTCAACCAGTCAATGGGTATCTTGACTCTTGGGGACATGATGATTGCCCTTTTCATTCCTATGAGGCATGACAGGGATTATGTCTTTCTGTTAAAAAGTATTAGCAAAACCAAAACCTGATCTTGTTTTTTAAAAATAGAGTAAACAAATTCAGAGTTTACTCAGATAACATGATTACATGGCAGGCTTTGTGAGTTCATCCTGTAACTTCGTGAAAGCTGAGCCTCGCAGTATCAGTAAGGCTTAATTACAAGCAGAGCTCACTGGTAGGAACAGTTCCTAAATTCCACATGCAGTCCTGACCAAAGCTGCTGTACTGATAATAAACACCAATGTGAGAGACACCAGGGACAGGGCTATATTCAGATTACCTTCTTTCAGGGTCACTGCTTTTTAGTAAAGTGGCTCATCAATTGCTTGTCAAGCCCTCATGTTCAATTAGAACTGAAATTAAAGTACCTTATAGGGCAGATTCAGTCAACACATACCAAAAATATCTCTGGAAAAAAGGCATTTGTAGGGCTGTGCTTTTATTAATACTTCTTAAGAGAAACAAAGTTTGTTTTTAACCGAAGCAAACAAAAGCCCTCAGCCTGTTATTGGGGAACTCTGTGACATGTCCGAGGTGAGGGACATGAGCTGTGTCTCTTTCTTACCGTGCACTGCTCTGAGTTGCTAGGCTTCTGCGAGCCAAATTTATGTCATTCAGAGTGTAACTGTTGCCTACAGAAAGTGACCTTGGTGATCGCTGAGCAACCTCATTGCCTTCAGTGGTTTGAATGGATGTAATATAGAGTGTTCTTAGTGAGATACAGCAGCTTGCTTGCTTCCTGTTGTGTGCTCTGGCTGCTTGGAATAGACAAAAGTAATGTCCAAACTTGCTGACTTTTAGGGGAATGTTAAAAAATAATTTGGATCCCAAATGCACATGGTGAGATGTGTTTGAATAAAATGAGGTTATGGTTATACTGTGATGGCAGCACTTAGGGGCAAGGGTGTAGACAATGGTTTTCTTCTCCTATATGCTTTCATCTGACTTTTGTGGGAGATTGTGAAGAAAACAAGTATTGGAGAAGAGTCTTGAGAGGCTTGTTAAGACCATTAGACTGTGCATAATCCGTGTAGGTTTAGAGTATTTTGGGATGCAGAGTGTATAAAGAAATGAGCAAGCTCCAATCAGTAGAAGGGGTGAGAAAGTTGAACCTGTTTAATCTGTCGTGATAAGCCACTGACTTTGAGGAAGGAGGCTTTAAATTTGCTAACCATTCATCTAGAAAGAAAACAACCCCAAAGTGTGCCCATTCTGAAGAAAAACAAGGGAGGTATAAATGTGCAGTTGTTGAAAAGGAAGCTTTTTGTCTGTCCTGCTAGATTGCTTGGATGCTTTGGCAACGAGCTCTTGATCCGGAGAGGATTCTTGCAGTACAGAATTACACAAGCCATGAAAGAGAATAGAAGCGAAGACATTGAAGTTACTGAGTGTTTCAATCTGCGTTTGCCTTCCCGTAGAGAGATGACACCTATGTTATTTTCCAGGGAATATTTTTCTGGTGTAGTATCTAATTTAACCCTGACATTCTCCCTGTGCGTCACAGTCATGTTAAACTGAAAACGCTGTCTGTCACTCAGGGTTCCTTTATGCCTTTTTATTTTTCTTCTCTCTGGATCTGTGGAGGAGTGTATATTAAGTCTCTTTTGTCCTTGTTTAGGTTTTACGCTGAAAGATCTGAAATTGGTGGGTAAATGTTGTGTGGGAACACTCAGTACTTTAAAGTAGCCTGGCTTCTGTTTAGTTCTGCTGTTGGATGGAAGTTGTTTTTTTCCTTCATTTTCTTACTCACAAACAAAGGAAGAACCCCGTGCTTCCTTCAGCATAACTTGTGCAGGAACAATGTTGAGGGTGGAGGGAGGAGAGAGGGAAGGAAACACTCTGTTTGACTTAGAATAAGCCATTGACATTTCTATGGTAGAACAAGCTACAAAGAAGCTGCAATTTTGACTTTTTTACTTATTTTTTAAAGCTCAGATGAAAGCCTGAAGCAGCTGCTCTGCCAGTTCGGTTGCCCTGGTTTCTGTGTAGCATACATACATTCCTTTACCTTAGAGTGCCCCAGGCAGCAGCCTCACAAGCGTGCTTCCTTCAGAGCTGCGGGGTGCTGTGTTGGGGTTGGCATGCTATCATCTCTCTGCCTTGCACCTACCTTCCTTTTGGCGTATCAGATGCCAGCTGTACTTTGCTTGGGATGCTGGTCCCCACAAAAGGATCCCTCAAGATAAAAGGAGGATACTGGAGTTGTTTACATCAGTGCTTGTGCTTTGGGGCACAGGTTGAGATGGGAAAGATAAAAACTGAGAGTCCAGACATACAAATAAGATATGGCTTGCTTTTTCCTCCCCCTTTTTGTGGCAGTTGTGACTGCTGGAGGTGTTTATGGAAGCCGCCTGTGTCTTGCTAGCGATTGATGTGAGAACCAGAAAAACCGTTCCTGCTGCGCACCGGCAGGACTCGTCTCTGACGCTCTTGCTTTGCCTGTCCATTGGTCTACTGGAAAGAGAACTTCGGTTGTTTTCTCTGTTCCTTTTGCTGATGACTAAGTTCTGAGGTCTGCTGTTTTCGTCACTAGGCCTTTGTAAGCCTGCAGAAACCAGATGTAAATTACAGCCTTGAAAGCCTGCCTGGAAGTTTAGGATCCTTTGTCTACCATAACCTTTGTGGTGTTTTGTGAACCAGTCCAGCTAACACTTCCTGAGATGCTTTTGTGTTTGCTGGGACCATAAGAAATGAAGTAGTTTCTGTGGCAAAGCAGTAGCCAAGCTAGCAGCGGTCCATATATAACATACATGGCCTAAGGGTTTTTTTTTCTTCATCTCAGTTATTTGTCTGCTGTCCATCCACCTCACCCCCCCAGTTACATTGGAGATGCTCTGTCAGCATTAGCTAAAACCCTTCCCTTCATACTTGGAGAAGAGAGAGACTAGGGGTCTGGTTATGGGGAGGACAGACTCAATAACTGCTTTGAAGGGGTAATGGCTTTAACTGTAGCTTCTGTGCAAGAGCACAGTCTGGGAGTCTGGGTCTTCCCTTTGTGGGAGCAAATTTTAGTGCTGCACAGAGGGGATGAAACAGGCTTCCCATAAAAACAATGAATGTGTATCTGAGCTGTGTGAGGGGCCTTTAAGATTAGATTTGTCACTGGCATAAAAAGCAAGTAGGTTTAAATTGGCATTGTAGAGGGAATGTGGATTAGGGCCATAAGCATTAAGCACTTGTTTCAAAAGAGGCGAATTTGACATGAGAAACAATAGCTCACATGGACTGCACTCCACAATACAACAGAAGATGACTTTCAGCTTCCGAATGTGTCAAACTGAAGACCACAGAAAAAGCATGTGGGGATTTGGAGGCTGATAAAGAAGCAGATGGCGGCTAAGCACAAAATGTTTTTAATGAAAATGTATCCTTATTCCTTTTTGAATTGGCTTGACAGTGGCCTGAAAAGATATGGTGTATGTGTGGAATGAGGAACAGGAGGGAGAAAATGACAGTGAGTGGGAAGAATGGTCCATATGTACCTTCCACTAAAATGTTTAAACATATGGAGACAGTAACATGATGTATTCTCACAAATATTCGGAACTTGCTCCTGTTTGTTTACACGGAGCTCAAAGGATAATGCAGTTGAGTGGTATCATTTGACATCACTTCATTGACTTGTACAGTACTTCCCAGGGTAGCCATCTGGGAATGTGGTCCCTGTTGATTCAGCAGAGTAGTGGTGAAAACCATGTGCTGGGATTTTTTTTCCCCTTCTCTCCTCCTTTTTCTCCCCTCTGAGGAGTATTCACTATTCCCTTGTCCTTTAGAGATACTGAGCATGTGTGAACAATGTAGACAAGAACAGAGAGAGAAAGAAGTAGGGAGCCAGAGGTGCCGAATCAAATTGCCCTTATTACATCTGCAGGCTTTTTTCTGACTGCTGCTTCTTTTAAGGTTTTTTATGTATTTTCTTGAACTCCAGCATACGATAAAAAAATGCAGAAGACAATGTGTTTTAAAAGTTACACTGCTTTTAGCAAGCAGATTTAATGTGGTATAACATTAACTGGAGCTGGTATGTGTAATGCCAACCCTACCTTTGTTAGGCTGAAAACACAAATACTGTACAAACCTCAGCATTGAAAGGGACAGGGTGTTTGTCCATTTGGTTGCTGTACAAACTCACCAGCAAATAAACATCAGCTGAAAGGAATAAACAGAAGGGGAGACAACAAAAAAAGGCACAGTCGGTGTCACCGACTTAGAAAAACGTGGAGCATGTTAAGAACTGTTGTTGGTGTTTTCATTCTGAATGAAGTTTTTGCTTGAGCTTTGCTCCCCTCCCGCGCCTGCTCTCGAGCCAGAGGTTTCCCAGAATTTTTATTATGGCTGTGAGAGCATATTTAATGAGGAGGCTGGGATGGCCGCAGCGGTTCAGGCCAATGTGCAGTTAATTACTGCAGCAGTGGTTTATGTTCTGAGAAAAGGGCTAAAATTAAACAAACGTATACTTGGGGTTTTGCTTTGTTCTCTCGCAGGATGCCATAACCTGGGAAGAATACCTTGAACCTTGCAGCTTGCACTAGTCACCAAGCACTAAGTGTTCATGCTGAACGCTCAGCCTGGCTTCCTAGTTGGAACTGGCACTGAGATGTGTAGTGGTTTTGAGAGGACTTTAGATTCTGGAGTTGTGTTTTCCAGTACTGACAGACTCGATGCAGTTAACCGGGCCCATCAGTGACACTTTGCCGTGGGTTAAAAACAAACATTGTGAAAATCCCTTTAAAGTTTAGACCATTCCCCCCCATTTTGGAATAAAGGGGTTTTGTCTTCTACTCACATGTGCACACAGTTTTCTCCTGTCCTTACAAAACATCTTATTTTACACTTGCTTCAACTTGCTTTATCTTTTCCAGTCCAGAGGTGCGTTTGTGGTTGCCAGGTCATATGTAGCCATATTCTAGTGGCTATCCATGCTGTTGGATAAGTTTTTTTCATTTGGTATAGTTTATGATGATGACAAGGGGTAATTAATGTGTGCCATTCATTGTGGAGTGACAGATTAATGTTGCTGTGCTTGCATTGGAAATGCAGTGCTTGTGAGGTGATAATGGGGAGGTTAACTGTATGTACTCAAGGATTCTGAGTAGCACTAACTGTATTTTGCATAGAGACCATTCTCATTTAAGAAAAATGAGGATTAGCAGTTCTAAACCTCACAACAAACTTGCCCAAATGAGGAAGTGGAGGCTTATGTAAATGCTTCTTATAGTCAGAGTTAAACTAAAGCATGCTTGAAACCTGGCTGGACAGAAAGTCTTTCTGGATCCACACTGTGCCCATCTTCCATGGCTTCAGAAGTTCACCTCATGAAACTCTTCAGATCATGAGTAATGCTTATTGCTACTTCAGCATGGATTTACTTGAGTTGTCTCATGCCAAGCAACTGCTTCACTGTCAGAAAAGAACTATAAAAATATAATTGGAGATCACTTGTAGGAAATAGCCATTCCCTGGTTTTATGGGTTGCATGTATGTTAATCCCTTGGTTCGAGTTCTCTGGTGCTCTGTGCTAAAGGGTGGAGAAGAAAACCAGTGCCAGTCCTTCTTGCAAGATACAAAAGCATTGCTAGATTGTCACGCATGGTGTGCAGTCTTTATATGTGTAGTGCTTGAGGAGTCCTGGTCTGACCCCTCATTACATAGAGGCGCATGGGAGAAGGGAATGGACTTGGTAGCCCAAGGGGCCTGAGGCTGTGGAGCAGAGGGGAATAGGAAAATGGTTGTATTCAGTGAAGGTTTCTAGGATGTTGCTTGTTTATTTCAAATCTAAAACCAAACCCTTTACAAACCTCTGTGACATCCTGAAGGTACCTCCAGAGGCACTGCTGCACGTTAGGATTGTGCTTGCTGGGGCTGGAAGCAGAATGCTTTCAGTTGGCTTACAACACATTTGCTGTTCTTAGTGACTTACTTTCATCCTAGAGGAGACTGAGGGTGATGCGTTGCTTAGAGAATCATTTTCTGGTTTACCTTCCTGTGCAGCAGTACCATGTTGAATCTATAAACTTGAATACGCATCTAAATTTGAACCAAGTCTTTGATTAACCTACTTAATGTGGACTTCCAGGCCCCATTCATTCATATTAGCCAAATGTTTGTTAATAATTAGTTGTGTTGGCCAGTTAATTACGTGTAATAGAAAATAATTTTATGATGAATTTGCAAAACAACTGGGAGCTGGGAGTAGCTGGGAGTGTTATAGGGAAAATGTCAGGGAAATGTCAAGTGCAAAACCAGAAGGAAGCTGTATTTTTGCTGGGTTCTTGCAAATGTCGCAGGGACAAGGCAAACCCGGCCTGGCTGAGTTCTCTGTGGCTCTTATCCATGCAAGGAGTCTGGCTTGGCTGGTTGCTGGCTTTCCTGGGCATTTCTGGTTTGATCGTTAATGCTCACATAAATGTCCAATGAGGGGCGAATTCAGCAGTGTTGCTTTTAGCTTGGTGGCTAAAAAAGGGTCTGTCCTCCACCCAGCTGTCCCTTTCCATGGAATGAGTAGAAATACATCTTTGATGGTGCGTAACCTGCAGTTGAATTGGGCTGAAGGAAGCTTGGAGGTGGGCATATGGGCATGCTCGCTGGACTTGTGTGCCTTCTTGTTGTAAGAAGTAAAGGTAAAACTTGGGTTCAACCCTGGATAGAATCATAACCTCTCAAACATCTGAATGGTAGGCACCATTTTCCTTGTTTCCTTCCCCAAATGCACATGAATGTAGGAGTGAACGATACTTCAGCATTTTCATAAGCTGTTTTCATGTGGCAGACACGTTTTTCAGTGTTGGGCAGTGCTGAAGAGCCTTTGTTTAGCCTGCCTTCCCACTAATAGTGCCATTTCCTTCTCAACTCTCTTTATGGCTCTGGGAATCAACTTGTAATAAAAAGATGCTCTGATAATAGTATGCTCATTCGGATTGCATTGCCTTTTTCTTCTGAGGTGAACTCAGCCTGGTTGATGTCCACTGCCTCTTCTTCCCCCTCCCTCGCTGTTTTCAGTGTTTGCAATGGAATGTGCATGTGCTATCAGCAGAGCGCTAAAAATGATCTAGCAAGTAGCTTGCCCACCATAAAACGGGAAGGGGCGGAGGTGCCCCGAACCTGGGTTTCTAAAGCTATAAACCATATGCTAGTCTCTCAGTTATTTTGTTGTTTGCTGTTTCTTGCTGGGCAAAGTGAACTTGTAGTTACCTGCCCAAAACTGAGTTCTGTATTCCCTGGCTAATTAGAATCATAGAATAATTATTACATGCATTTGTATGGCTCTTGACAGGGTAGGCGAGAGTGACTGCAGCACATGACGTGAGGATCCCTCTTGGAAAGGCTGGTGATTTTGGGGATTTGGTTGCTGATTTGCGTGTTGAGAGAGATTTGAGAGGCGACTCGAAGTTCTCACTGCCAGTTAAAGTTCAGCGTATGCTCTTAGGTGGATCAGACTTGTAGTTTATACACCAGTGTGACCTCCCAGATGTGTTTTTCCCTTGTTGCAACATATTGGGTTTATAGGCGCTTAACTGTTCCCGTCTTAATAAACAGTCCTCTATAGCTGTTGAGACTCATCGCTTCCCAGCACACTCGTCCTCCCTCCATGGATGCCTTCTCTAACTTTCTACTGGTACAACTCAACTGAGGGGCCTGTTTCTCCTACTTTGTTTTTCACCCGGCTAACGAGTAAGGAATACATGCGGATGATGAAAGGTTATAGTTTTGGGAAATGATGCCATTTAGGAAGCACGTTTGAAGTGTTGAGCGCGTGGAGCAAGTCTTTTATATCAGTGCAGGCCTTGGAAGGAGGAGATGTTTTTCTATGTATAGAAACTTCCCGTATAGGATGGCAAGAGAAGGTTGCAGGGGGATTGCCTGTCTCTTTAAGTGGGTTTATAATTGGCTAGGAATTTTTGTCAGCTTAGTCACTGCAGCATTCAGCGGATGAGGGAAAAAAACCACAGGCCCCAACCGTTACGGCCGTGGATAGGCTCTGTCATCCCAAAGGAATGCATGTGAACAAAACACTTTGTGCGGTGCAACCGTTGGCCTAAACAGTATTGCATTCTTAAAGCAGGCTCTGAGTCACATGGAGCAGATGGATTGTTTCACTAAAATGGAAGTTATGTATCACTGAGCGCCCGGATCAAGCTTTTGAGTGTGGTTTGAATAGGTCACAATATGCGAGCATGATGAAGGGTGTAAAGGTAGGGAAAAAAGCAAGCTCCTTGTTCTGTGGTTGGAACAGTTTCTGTAGCATTAAAAGAGGAGGAAAGGCTTTTGCTGTGTTAATCACTAGGCTGGCGCACCAGCCTGAAGGTTTCTCTCTGGACTTCAGACAAACATGGTCGCAGTTGTGCGGCGCTTTGTGTTCACGATGCCCAAGCTAACCCAAAGAAAGCCCTATTGGGAAGGGACTGTGTGTGCAAGAAAAACACCAAACCAAGCCCCAAGCCTGTTCGCTCTTCTCACAATGAAACCAGCTGCTCAGCTCTGTTTGCCCCCCGTCCCGCCCAGCCTTTTGCCCTGAAATCTGTCTGTTCTGTTTAGTGCATTGATCAGTGAGAGAGGAGCTCCGTCGTTGTGGGTGCCTTTCCCTGTGTTTTTGGCTTTATCTCTTCCCTGTAAGGGATGTGAGATGATCCGATAGGAGCAGTGCCAGTCTCCAGCCTTCAAAGTGTGCAGAGGAGGAGCTGTGACTTCTGGCTACACAAATTCAGAGCTGTCAAGTGATTTTTTTAGTTAATTTCCGCCCCCCCTGTTTTGTGGGGAATCCTCTTTAAAGAGTGGTCTCGGATTCCAGGATTTAACAGGAAACCCAGCCTCCAGTTGGTGGATATTGACAACTGCTGTCACTTGGCAGGCTGTTGCTGTTTGGAGTAGAGCAAGTTTGGAGGTCTTAATCTGGTTATCGCCAGGGCAGGTGTTTCAGAATCAGTGCCTCCTCATGTAGTATTAGTTGACTCTTAAATCATTACAACACCAAGGGGAAACACTGAATTCCTTTCCATCTCTGAGCTTTCCTCATGAAGGCAGCACATGAATAGGAACTCTGCTAGAGAAGATGGTTTACTTTCTAAGTGCTTGATGAAGGCTGTTTGGCAGAATGAGAATTGACTGGTCCATGTGAAGCACTGCACGCAGAACCGAAATTGTAGTGAGTCACTGTCTGCTCTTGTCTTTTGTGATCTGAGAGTCTGGGATAAAATGCTGCAGTGGGTGTTACAGATAAAACCCAATATGCAAATCCTTAATTCAGAGATGAAACGTTCTTCCTCTTGTACTTGCTGCAGTTGTTTGTGTGCATCCATTTCTCTTCTGTGGAAGGGAAATGAAAGTAATCAGTAATACCTTGTTCCAGAAAATCGGGAGAGTGGTGGCAGGGAAAACAAAGACCCCTTCCACCAAACCAGCTGTAGGGAGGTTTCAAATTCAAGGGCTGGTTTAGGATCAAGTGGTTTACAGCAGGATATAAGTACTTGGAGTATATCTTACAGATGGAAAAAAAGTCGTTCTTCCTGGGCAGAGAATTTATTTTCTACCCTTAGGAAGCTTCTTCATACGGTTGGAATTATCTGCATGTGGCAGATGATGTATGTAGGGGAAAAATGAAATACAGGTGAGAGAGAGAGGATGGTTTTGGGAATGCAGTGGATCAGTGTGGCAGTACCTGGTGAAAGGGGAAGGACACTGGGGACTGTGGTGACTGCAGGTCCCAGCCTCTGGCTTCTTGTGACTTGAGAGCTGGGCTGCCTGGTTACAAGGAGCATCCTGCTCTGTATACTGGTGTTGCTGTCGCATAGCACTGTTTTAATCGTACTAGGATCAGTGTGCAGTACCTGTGGGGTGCTGTTAAGTCTCTGGATGCAGTGCCTATGTGCTTCCCATCATGCATGTAGTACCTGAACACTTCAAGCTGTGAAGCTTTCTTGCTTTTCTTGTCTACTCATTAAATATTTAGTGAGATGGTGGCTGGCCTGTGATGAGGGAGGAGGAGGAAACGATACTGAACAGCACAGGGCTTCCAGTCACCATAAATGGAGCAAAGCTCTGTGCAGATCCACCAAGAGATGTACTGTGTTTACACTGAGCGTGCTTAATAAACAGGGTCAGCAATAGGGTTCCTTCAATGAAACTGCAAAGAAAGAAGTAAAAACATCTGCTTTCCTGTACGTGCTGAATGGGCTGTGTGATCTGACCTGCTTGTGAGGGTGCTGTCTGGACAGAGAATGCCATGGGCAAGTGGACAGCTATTTTACAGTGTTACCCTACTCATTCTTCTAGTATCCAGGAGACATTGGGATTGGTGCGAATAGCTCTGTGCCGTGTTTGCTTAAACACAATGCTTTAAAGCAGGAGTTCGAAAAAACCCTTCTAAAATGATGACATTCCTATCCCCCAATCTTGCTAATAAAGGCCCAAGGAAGAGTTTCATTCAAGCTTGTATTCCCAGCAACAGCAAGTGCAGTAGTAAGTTGCTTGTGTTCTCACAAGTCCTGCTCCTGTCCTCCTTTTAAGAGCTCTGCCTTTTCTGTCCCCCCCTAAGCTCTTGAGAAACTGGAGCCTTCCCTTTGCCTGCATGGTCCTTATCACTGTTCCCACAGCAGCACAGAAATGATGTGCCTGTCTATTCCATTCTGCTGCTGCTCGGTGAGCTAATGAGCAGAGGCACTGCAGCTGCCAGGAGGAATTCCTTTCCAGCAGTTTTGCGAGAGAAGTCAGCAGGATTAGGGCCTGGTTAAAACTTGATGTTTCAGCAGATCTGCTATGCAAACCATTTGGGTGAGGGAGAGAGCAACCAGAGTGGCAACCAACTTTGCTTGAGGCAGAAACAAACTGTGGGAACAAGGAAGAGACTGTCTTGTTCTTTAGAAACCAGAGTACTGCTCAGAGCACTGTGCTGTGCTACATACATACACACACATACTTCTTCTTCTCTGCAGCAGCACCCCAAGTTACTGTCTGCCCTGACTTAGGGGAAGCAATTATTCCAAAAGCCTTTCTTAACAGCCTTGTGAGCTGCTCTGATGTTTTGCATGTGCCTGCTCGTGCCAGATCACGCGCAGGATCTCCCCGTTCTGGAGCACCTACTTGGTTATCTCTGCAGGGAGGGAGCATCGGGCACCTCCCAAGTACTTAAAAATAGAAATAAACATTTCATACTGGCTCTTCCTTCCTTGATTAAATTTATAGGGTTTGTGTTGGGCTTGGTTTGGTTTGTGTGGGTGAGTGGGTGTGTCCTGTGGATGAAAAAGTAATTGCAGGAGAGCTGGAGTCAAAGGAATATGTTTCTGCAGTAGTTTGGAAGCTGTGAGGTCTTTGGTCATTTTACTTTCGAGAGTCCCTTTACATGGAGGTTCTGCTTTCTATGCTTTTAAGATGATGATGTTGTTTTCAGTGCCTGTCTAGTGAAGTGCAGCTGCTGTGGGAGGCTGCAGTCGTTGAGCCATTGCTATGAAGCATTTCAAAGTCTCTCTTCAGAGACTTCAACTGTATTACCTGGAGGAATGGGTGCTACAGGTAGACACTGTCATGGTACTGTTGGAAGGACAGCCTGCACACAGTAGCTTTCTAGGATATGAAAACTGAAGTGTTGGCAGTAAGCAATAGAGGAAGAATCTACAGATGTGATTGTACAATGTGTTCTTGAGTACAGTTAGGTGAAGCAGGTGCTGAACTCCTGTTTGATTTTCTTTTTAAGTGCTTTGTTGTGCTCCTGATTTTTTCTCATTCTTGTGAAGCAGGTCAGGTTTAACCTACCTGCCTGCTGCAGTGGTGAACCCTTTAGACTTTTATGTAATATGTATAAAATAAGATTAGCAGAAATAAGAAAAACACAGTGTTTGTGCTGCGGCAGATGTGAGCGCTAATGGGACACCCAGAGGCAAGTGATGAACCAGTTTGACAGGGACCAGGCACTCTGGTTTAGCAGGCTGCTCTACTCCCAACACAAGTGATGGATGCAAGTTAGACAGTGATTGCAGACTTGCTTGGTTGACTTTGCCTCAGTGCTTCCTGAGCCAAGCTGCCTTAATTATATGAGGGAATTGCTTCTCAAAATGTCTTCCAGGTAAATCATTATCTGTACTTGAATGACTCTTACATCTGAAGCAGTCCTGTCTCCAGGTGAGGAAAGTATTCCTCAGGATCTGTTCTACATGCATTTCCTTTGGAAGACCTTTATTGATGTGTTCTTATCTGTGTTCTCACTTATTGTGACACTATGCAAGAACCTGCATACATCCTATGCATAGGACTATGCAAGAAAATAGTAATTGTAGAGAAAAATACTCTAGGCCAGATGGTCTGCCTTGTAGTACCCTTTGTTAGAGGGCTGTTTGATTTATCTTCAGCACTCTAACTTGAAAGTTTGAGCTACAGAAAGCCTCCAGAGTAGAGTGATGGTTCAAACCCGTTGCATTTTATAGTATTCTGAATGATATATTGCTTTGATAAACTTGTTACTTTCAGTCGAAACAGGACATGCTGGTCTCCAGTTAGCTGATGAAAGGCCTTTGCAGGTATTGATGAAGCACGAAGAGTGCAAGTGGTCTTCAGAAAGGTTGCCTCCGTGGACATCTGCCTAGCTGAAACAACAGTCAAGTCTTTCATGTTACTACACACAAGCCTCTTCTTACATCTTAGTGCTGTAATTTTGGGCCGTGCTTTGGGTGGATAAACTATTTAATAGCTTGAGTCATAGCGGCGCACGTATCCACAGCTTCAGGTAAAGCAGAGACTGAGGTGAGTTTGTGCAGGTCAGTCCTCATCAAGTGAACTTCCAGTATTGAAACTTCTCTTGCTCCTGTCATGTTCTTACTCTCTCGACATTGCCAAAACCAGTTTGCAAACCAGGATATCTACATTTAATACTCAGTATTTCTCTGTGAATACATCATTTTGCATCCTTCTCCATCCTGGGACAGCACTGATAAAATAAAAGGCATCCTCCAGTCTATAGGGAAGATTTTTGTCTGTATCAGCTTCCTGTCGTTGATAGGTCTGTGCTGCAGCCTTGCCACAGATCCCTTACCTAGTTTCTTACTCCTGTATCATCGGTGTGGGTTTGTTTATGTGAAGCAGTGGGGTTATACTGCAACATAAAATTTGGGTTCTTACTTTAATGCCTCCCATGTTAGGAATATTTCCTGGGAGAGAGGCTCAGCTCTTTCAGGGTATAGTAATTATAAAAAAGCGGTGAAATTTGGCTTTTTAAGTGAGAGACCCTGATTGATTGATTGATTTTATTTATCTTCGGGAGCATTCTGGTCCACAGCTCTCTGTTGGGCAGTGTGACGACTCACATGTAACCAGGAGTCCTCCTGGAAAATCTAGGCCAGAGGATTTTGCCAAGTGTAAACATTGTCTCATGGTGTGAAAACAAACAATTTTAGTTCATTAATGTAATTTACTTGAAGACAGACAATGAACTTGACATGGCTGTGTATACCCAGGCTTCTATGTCATTCGTTTATCTGATTGATTTTTAAATTGGTTGGTGTAGAGCAGGCAAACCCAAAGTGGCTTAATCTATAGTAGTAATTCCTGGATTGTCCACTACACTGGATTTATTCGTTTAAGCAGGCACCTTCAAACTGAATCTTCTGTTTGACTTCAGGAGTTTCATTGGGCCTTTCCATTGCTTCTTTTACTTAAACCTGGAAGGCATAAGCCTTGGATTATTGCAGCTATTTCTGCAGCTAACTGGAGAGAAACCCCAGCGTAACTGTGGAATTGGGTCCCATTCAACTCCCATTGGAGCCAGCTGGTGGATATACACTGTGATTTCACTGTATTTCACAGTGGAAGCTGCAAAACCAGCATTTCAATCTTGGTCCTGGAAGCAGAGAGGGATGGGAAAGATGCTGCACTCCATCCTGGTTTGGAGCAATCTTACCAGGAATGCTGCTGCTCTGTTGAGAGGCAGAGCTTTGTGCGTTGCTCCCCCTCTAGCAACCACAGTAACTCACTTCTGGGGGAAAGCATTGCACTGCAGGTAGTACAGCTTTCTTGCAGCAGCTGATGTCTCTTGTCAGTGTAAGTGGCTGGAGAGCTCTTCCTCTCTCCCCTTGGTTCCTTCCACCTCCCACATCTTCTGGTTATAGTCGGAACCGCATCTGAGCCGTGTCCGTCTCCTGCTGCCTTTCACAAGCAGCTGATGAAGGTGGAGAGCTGTTGCATCTAAACTTCTGCAGGCTTCAGAGCAGCTTCACCCTGTGCGTGGCTCACGTGGCTGTAATTGGGATTATGGAATCTCCCCAGTCCTGTGTGTTCCCCAGGGTTTGTTGTTGTCAGACCTCATTTTACCCCCCCACACCCTTCTTCCTCTTTTTTGTTAATCCATGAGTTTTGGAAATGTCTGAATAGTGTTTATTGCTTCTTATTGTTTGGGTGGGAAAATGGCCATGGAGCTTTGATTGTTTTATGGCAGGAGAAAGGCCTTGTGGAACCCCAGGCACTTCTTTTTTTAACCCCAACAAGGAGCGCAGAAAAGAAGCCAGTAATTTAATTCCAAGTGAAGAATTTCTTGCTGGTTCTAGCCTAGGGACATGATGTATTTGCGTCCAAAAAATCAACCAGAAAATAAATTTAATTACTTTCTAATGTCTTGTTAAAGCATGGATCAGTCTGTACAGCAAGTGAGCTTTGGAGCTACTGGTGAGGGAGAACATAGGCTTGAGCTTAGATGGTAGATTAAATGTTGGATGTCAGCACTTTCTCTGATAGCAGTGTTGTTGAGAACTGCTTTGGCACACCAGATTGCCCTGCATGCCTGTAGCTTGCTGTGTAAGTTAACTTGGGACTTCAGCTTGTTTTGTCATGCCTCATTTGCCAGGTTTTGATTTGGGAAGGGGGAAATAGTGCTGCCTGCTTCAAAACACCTAAATCAAAAGTGCAGGAAGCTGAAGCGGCCGATTTTGGAGCTTGTCAAAGAAGACTTGAATTTTCCTTCAAAGAATGTAACTTAGTTTTATCTTAGTATAGCTTTGAAAAGCTTGATCATTAGTATCATTATAATATCAACAGGCTGATAAATCATGGCTGTCTAGTCCTGCCTTGCCATTTGGTTGCTTTCTTTGTTGCAATCATTCCTCTGTGCAAGAGGAAGCCGTTCTCCCAGCACTTCTGATGTGTATTAAATTTATTAGTTTCAGAAAGATGCTGAGCACTGCTCCTCATGCTCTGTAGTCTTGCATATTTCCTGTGGGTGAAGAGAAAAAGTGCTTATTTACTATATTCCCAACAGTTTAAAAAGGAATGTTTGTAGACACTGTGTGTTAATTTATATGCTAAACACTGCTGATAGCGATTTGAAGCATGTCAGGTTGTTGGATATTTAATGTTTTCTGTATACAGAAATTTGCATACTTTGGGTTTAAAGTTGTAGTGACTATCCCCTGGTGAGAGAAGCCAGGTGATTTATTACTATTCTCTGCACAAAATACTTTGAATAATCTTTAAACTGATCTTTTTGTTCCCTTTTCCAGTGTTTTAAATCTTTAATTATGCCACAGTATTTAGATGAATCTGAACTTGATCAGAGTTGCGAAGGTGTTACCTCTTCTCTGGTTGATGAATTCTGTGCTCTGTTATGTTTCTGTGTAAGGGCAGCTATTTGAAATGGTCCTTCACTTGAAGATGTTAAACTGGGCTCAGTTTATACCTAGCTCATGCTTGCTTTATGGGAAAGACACAGAAGTTGCAGTGCCCTATCTGTCTAATAAGGAGAATAATCTTATTTAACATGAACGTTGTGGTGCACCAATTAATACTTGTGAGTGGTTCCAGGTACCTTTCAGATACAACATACAGAAGTGATGAGCATCTTGCTTGGAAATTTTGTTGATAAATGCATTTTTGTTACTCTGTAACCTTATTTTCTTCTATTGCACTGGACCAGTGATGTGCAGGACGGCAGTGCTGGTGATGTAGCATGCTGCTTCTGGAAAATACATCTGCTGTGTGGGAATGTTAGAGGTTTTTTGGAAGCACGTGTCAAGTATCTTAAGCAAAAGAGACTTGCGCGTCACTTGAGTATAAATTTACAACAGGACAGCTTACAGATTTCTAGCATACTGCTTAAGGACTTGAGGTATTGTAGAGGAAGGAAATACAAGAAGGAGTACCTGCTTCTCTGTTAGTTTAACTTCCCGTTTTCTTTCCTGTGTCTGCGCATATACCACACAAAACCAGAGTGCACTGGTTTGTTTTTTGGAGAAAGGGGACAAAAGTATGTATGTCAGATAATATTCTGATTATCTTAATCTTTATCGTATTAGTTCCTGTTGGTCTGCCACTACTGGTGCGGAAGTAGCTAATGTGAATTAATTGTATTTGCTCTGGAAAGCCTGATTATTTATTATTGTTACTGTTTTAAATGCATCTCAGCAAGAGAGGGTGATGGTACCCGTGAGCAGCTTGAATGAATTGCTGTACAAATGAAACTCCAGCTCTCCTAAAAGGCTGAAAATGTGAAGCATCCTATTTCATAATTCATCCATGATCCAGCTCTGTTAGGAAATGATCTCGTTTAATTGCTGCATTTAAAATGGGACAATTATCAGACCCTTTTCACATCTCCAAACCAGTCTACTTAGACATAAAAAGTACGTGAGCAGTGTGAATCCGGAATTGAGTAGTCAAGGAGAATGGGAAGGTGAAATCAATTACCTGCTCAAATGCTGGTGCAGGTCTGTCTTTGGGAACATGAACTGCTGTTCTCATACTTGCCTGCAGTGTGTATGCATCCTGACAGAGTTGTTTCTCACTGTGGGGGCAAAAGATGTTTAAAAAGTACCACCTACCATGACTGCCAAAAGCCCGTACAAATGAACCCTCTTCTTTCTTAAATCTCCAGTTGAAAAGTCTCCACTTTGAGTTTTATAGCAGTGGTACAGAAGCTGTTTGTCTCCTTTTAGGATCTTTATCCAACCGAGCTCAGGTACGTAAGAATAATGTATTTTTGGCCTGGAAAATAGGTCAATTCTGTATTTAGTGTGTCTTTAAGTGGTAGTTAGTGGGTAGCCTGCAGAAAGGGAGAGTGACTTCTTCAGTTGCTTCATGTAGGTGTCAGCCACGCCACAGTCCTGTAGTGCAGCAAAAGAGGGAGCGTCATTTAACACCAAATGACAAATTCTGCCGGACTCATTTGGTCCAGGTATCACTCAGGAATATATCATGAATAAGGTTTTCATGCATATTTGTTTTCATTTTCAAGAAGCAAAGCAATGTTGAGATATGTATCTCTATATAGGAATATATATATGTTGATACATGTATTTTATAGTCAGCTCTTGACACTTGGTATCCAGGAGTAGCCCTTAGTATTCTGGGAGCATGACTGTTCTTTGTGTATAGAAGATTTGGGAAAGGTTTTCCAGTAAGAAAATAAGCCTTTAGCAAGCAAAAATTTCATGGAGAGGAGATTTTGTTTGTTTTAAATGGAACAGTTTCCCTCGGGAACAACTGGTTTGTGGGTAGCAAATAGAGAAATTTACATCTTGTGGTGGGAGGATGTTGGAAGGACAGAGGTCTGCGTACGTTTGAGAGTGAACGTTACTGAAGTTCTTCCTGTAGGATCCTTTCTCAGAAAGTATGGTATGGCTTGAAAGGATCAAGTCCACTGGAATGAGCGAGGCTTAGATTTATGCCTTGGGGAAATCATCTTAATTGTGAGAAGCATTCGGCTGTGGGATAACGCCATTGGAGGAGGAGGACATTTGTGCTCATGTATGGGGAAGATGAGATACAGAATGCTTACGTGACTTGATCAGATTCCTAAGACGATAGCAGTGGAAGGACAGTCCCGTGCTGCCTGTCTGGTAATCCAGCTAGAGGCTAGTGCTCTGCCAGTTTAGTAGCGAAGACAACATCATGGCCTTCTTCCCTCCATGGATTTGCTTTACCTGTGGTTTTTTAAACTGCAGTAACTTTGCTGTGCATCAGTCATATGTGTAACTGCAGACTAGCATCAGAAGGAAGCACAAGTTTGTTTTTCATGCTCTTTGTTCACCTGCTAGATTTGGGGATTTACTGAAGTGGGAGCAGATTGCGAGCATTTCATTTGTGGAAACCAGAAGAAAGATGCAGCAAACTTTAATATTTAAGAAGCTGAAGTCTTTCAAATAAATCCTTTGGGGAGTCGTCCCTGTGTACTGCATTGACTGAGAAAGATTGACTTGGTGAGGGTACGTTTGTAGAAACAAACATGTTTTCAAAGACCCTGGCTGTAATTCATAGCGCTTTGTTTATAAAGGCTCTTCTGTGTGTTGGCTGAAGCGCTGTAAGTGGTCGCTTTGCCCTGTTTGGATTCTGTATAGCTGGGTTTGCATAGCTGGAAAGCACATGGCTTTTGTGTGGCTTGTAATCCACTGTCTGAGCATCATCCTCTAGTTTACTCACAAAGCAAACCTACATTAGTGATGCACTGGATGAGTTCAGCCAGCAAAACTCTTACGAATGCGGTGAAATAAATCCAAACGAGGGAAACAATGAGCTGCTTTTTTTCAGCTCATAGGTGGCAAATGGGTTTCTTTTGCCATGCTTGCAGATGAGACATCAGGATTGCTGTTCTTTTGTGGCAGATGAGTGTTTTCTTGTCTGACACACAATGGACAAAGCTCTTTGGTCCAGCGTGGCTGCTCTGCCAAAGTCTAGGGCTGGATGCTATTGAACTGTGACCTGCAGAAGTTTACTGAGTAATCTTCTTTGTCCCCATTCCACATTGAAGACTCCCCTGGAAATGCATAAGGGAACAAAAGAGGGTTTGGAGGTGGTTGGTTTTTGAAAGCACTTAAGTTTTACTATAAAATGGTCCAAACTGAGAATTACTGGCACCGTTCTGTGAATTTAAGCATTTCGTTTGGCTTGTTTTGCTTTTTGGATGAGACTTACATGAAAGGAGAGCTCTGGATAGTGAGGAAGAAACCATTTCATTCTTTTGCTTGCTCCTCCTCAGTCGGGTCAGGCAGTGTTACCATCTCCATACACCCACAACGAGAAGGTTGCAAACTTCTTTGGGCAATGCTTGCAGAGCTGGATGCAAGACAGCTAAATTCCCTGCGTCTTCCTGCCCCAAATAGTAAGCCTTCAAATATATGTGAAGTGTACCAAAATTTGTGAATACACTTAAATTGTTGCATTTTAAGAGTACCATTTTAGGTGTGCTGTGGGCACGTTTGGGGTACTTTGGGCTGCCTTGTTGAATCTTGGAAGCAAAGGAAGGTCAGGCCTGCTCAGTACTGGGAGGGGGAGATTCAAAGAAAGCCTTGGAAGAACTTGGCTGATGGAAATTGATACTCTATTTTGCATTACTGATGCTGCAGCTTAGTACTGGAGGCATTGTTGTGTTCCAAATGGTACCCTTTTGCCTGAGTGTTCAGTGGAGATCTTCACTGCTTGGATCAGCCCTTAACCACCGAAGGTATCTGTTCTCTGGAGAAGATAAGCGTGTGTAGTTCAGACTGTGCAACTATGTGATGTTTTCCTTGCTTTCTCAATTTAATGGTGTCATCACGGCTTTGGAGACATAATGGTGATGCGCTATTAATCACTTCCAGAGCAGCTGCTCTCTTGCTCCCAAGAAGTGAGTGAAAACAGTGATACTGTCTGTGAAGCACGTTGGGGTGGTTTGAAATGGAAAGCCTTAATAAACATTATTTAGATCAGACAATCTTTTATTAAGTATTTGAGCCCTGTGCTGCAGGATGATGTTTGGAGACAAGAATTTAGGCTTAGAATGATACTTTTGCATTAAGAAACAGGGACGTATTACCCATGTCACATAAGACCCAACAACATAATGTTGGAGAGTATTTCTGTGTGGGGATCGTGTTAAAATTGTGCAGGAGATTGCCATTGCATATTGCCTGGTCTGAAACCCAGCAGTGTTTGAAGATCCGTCTCTGAAGTTTTATTTCTTTTCAAGTCACTACAAATTAAGCAAGTGAAGACGAAAGGACTAGCCATGCTTCTGTACATTTAAACAGGGGATATGTGACATATCTGGATTTTGGATTTGCACAAAACCAATACATTTTTTCAAACAATTAAATATTTTCCCAATTAGTCAGAGTGGCAGTTTTTGAAGCAACCATATGAGCATTTGTTGAGCTAAAAGAGCCTTTTGTTGCTTCAACTGCAGTCGATGTTAGCTTCTCTGATTCACCCACCCATCATTGCCTTGAAAATCCCTTGAGCTTTGAGGTGCCCAAATAAGTTTCATCCTCGTCCTGGGGAGCAGTTTTCCTTGTTAAAACCCCCGATCCAACACCATCGTGTGTTCAACTTTGGCACACCCACCCCTGATGAATTCCTGAACCGTGTGCTGGGCTGCAGCGGGATCGCAGGGAAACACGCTCCAGCAGCTTGTGTGACCACACCTACGTAAGTCAGCGTCGAGAGGGAATTTTTGGGATTCTCTTGGAATCCCAAACTTCATCTGGGCATTATCTTTATTTATAACAAATGCTGGAAGAGCGAGAGCTGCAAACCTCTCTTGCTACAAGCAGATCTACCTTTTAAGTGCCGGTGCAGTGAGGTATGAGATTAGAAAGAGTAAAGCAGCCACGCAAAGCACTTTGAGTTTGTGAGAGTAAAGACACGTGTAGTGTTATGCCTGTATTTGAAGAACCATGACCTAATCGTACTTGGAAGTATCAAATGAAGAAGGAAAATGTGCTTTCCTTGTGTGCACCACATCAGCACCTGCAAAACACCGAAACACTGGCGCTTAGTTCCTTTGAAACCAGTCTTAACAAATAGGCTCATTTGGTGCCTCTCAGTGTTGATTTAGGGTGTTACTGACATATTTCTCTACCAGTATAAATTCGAAACAATAGTGGAAATATCTTAGGCCTGGAACTACTTACATTTGCTATGAAAATGAAGGCCACTCTTGCATCATTACCTCTTCATTGAGGCTGTTGCTCCTCCTCATAGCTGGGTTAGGAGGACATGACCCAGTGGTTCCAAGGTGGGGCTGGGCTGGGTTTCTCATCTGTAGTGCAGAGTGAGGCTGATGTAACAGCAAGGGTTTTATGGTTCACTGTGAGGAAAACCTTCCAAAGAAAAGAGGCAGTGCAAAAACTGAAACCTATGGAATTGGAAATAAGTCTTGATGTGCCAGTGGGGTTTATGGCTTATGTTTGGCTTTCGGGAGTTCTTATTGGTGTGTTTTCATTCTTGGGTCCCAATTTGAATTCCAGAGATCTTGTCTTAAATGGGGCCACAGTTGTTAATGATCACAGGAGAAGAGTGGATGTTGAGGGGGATGTAGGGTTGGTAGGAAGTCTGATGACTCGTTAGTAGGATCTGGGAATACAAGAATTGCCTGAAGGTTACTGCAGTGGCAATGGAAGTGATATTTCATAGGTATTAAAGGAGGACACCTTGAAGGTGCCAATCATCCATCCGGGCTGCACTGAGACAGCTCTTTCATGTCTTTATTTTCTCTCTTGGTAGCATGGCTGCCTGAAATGCTTCCTTGCTCTGTACCAATGTCTGTGCTGATACAATTGTTTATGGGCTCGAGCAGTGACTGGGAGCAGAGAAGTCCTTCTGGGTTAAAAATAACTTGGTCCCAGAAAATAAACTGTATTTTTAACCTGGATCAAGTTTCCTGATCCCGAACACTGCCCAGCTCTGTGAGCACTTGGAATGACATAAGTGCAAAGGTGCTTCAGGGGTCCTTGGGTGCAACTGAGGCAATTTAAGCCAGGTTTTGTGTTAGACCCCAAGTGCAATAGGCTCAGCAAGGAGATATGGAAACCAATTTCTGCTGTTTCCCAAACTTGCAGTGGGGGGATGTGCTTTGTGGGTGTTTCGGACCTTTTCGAGTGCTGAGGGTTCTGTTAACAAAGTAGCATGTTTTATATTGTCATTTAACCGATAATGCTTACTTTTCAGCAATAATAATTGTAAGAAATCCCATCTCTTATAATACTGAAGTATTTTGGTGGCTTAGGGAGCATCCAGTGTGCGACAGGAGAGGCAGAAATGGTAGAATTTAGAGACCCATGAAATGTAATTCTACACGTTGCGTTCTCCTCGGCACTTGGTAGGTCTCTGCTGAAAAGGTAGGATAGTTTTCAAGGCCTGTCAAGTGGGGATGGAATACCATACCTTTTAGAGCTGTCGAAGGGCTGCCAGTGATCTGTGAGTCACTCAATGGAGACCTTTGGTGTCAGCGCGTGTCATCCACTTGATCGGATGTGCCAGTTTGTGAGTTGTCTGTCTATTGTCTCCTGTCACCCACCCTAGGTGGCCTCTTTTTCACGTCTTCCACTCACTGGGGAAAAAAAATACATATTGAGGCATCTTCTGGCCCCAGTGGTGTTACAGAAACAAGCCAGGTCTGTTGGACTTGGTGTCGGCAGGGAAAAATTGGAATAGTTCTAAAGCAAAAATGTCTTGTTTTCAATTCTAGCAAAAAGAAGAGCCCTGCTTATCTTGCACTTGGGGAAAAAAACAACCCCATCAACAGGTAGTTGCTAAGGAGTGAGCCACATCCTGCTTTTCACATGTAAATTCCCCCAGAAGGCTCAGTCTTCTGAATGCTGATGTGCCAGATTTCAGGCTTCTTGGTACAGTTTAAATTGGTGTTCTGTTTCATAGGATCATGGAATGGTTTGGGTTAGAAGGGACCGTAAAGACCAGGTCTGCCTTGGGTCACTGTTCTGCCCTCGAAAGACTTTGCTTCTGCCTGAATGTTGGGTTGAGCTCTGGATGTTGCGAAGTTAGTGTCATCTCCCAACTTAGCCACCAGCATTTCAGAAACAAGGGGTATGAGGAAGAAGTTCTTTACTGTGAGGGTGGTGAGGCACTGGAATGGGTTGCCCAGGGAAGTTGTGAACGCTCCATCCCTGGTGGTGTTCAAGGCTGGGTTGGACATAGCCTTGGGTGCCATGGTTTAGTGGGAGGTGTCCCTGCCCATGGCAGGGGAATTGGAACTGGATGATCTTAAGGTCCTTTCCAACCCTAACTATTGTATGATTCTATGATGTTGTTTTGGTTTTTTGAGTGTTGGTTATTTAAAAGTGTTAGAAAGTGGAGTGAAACAGTTTTCCCTTGCAGTTCACAAAACTCATCCAGTATGATAAACCTACCATATTGATGTGGCAACGGCATTCCTTGGGTCCTAATATGGCAGATACTACATCTGCTTCCTGTATGTTATCAGACATGTTTTTAGACCTGGGTTGTAATCTGCAAAGCTCTTGTGGAAGTGGCCCTGGTAATTTTAGAGGCTGTTTCAGTCTGTGGTCTGGAATAACACAGTAATCAGGACTCCAAGTGGACAGGGCTTAAGGCGATATTATCTGGGGGTGATGAGGAGCTCTCTTGGCAGCACTTAGCCTGGAACTGTGTTTTGCAAGATGGGAGCCCGAGCCTGGATTTTACTGGTTTTAGGGTGAAACACAAGAAGGTTGGTTTTGCAGGTTTTTCTGTGATGATAACCAGTAGAGTGCTCCAAGTGAGGGAACTTCACAGAGAGTGTTTCTCTGTGCTAATACCTGAATAGAATATGATTCTTCAGGGCTTTAATTACTTATACCTAATTACAGTGGTTTTCTATGTAAGAAACAGCTCAATCCTATGTTGCTATGGTCAAAAAGTATCTGTTTGGCTGTGTCATAAACGTAAGTTTAAGCGATCACTTGTAGGAAGTGCTGATTATCTTTTAGCTTGGGAGATGTGGATGATTTTCAGAGGTATCTCAATTTCACATCCCTTTTATTTTTTAGATAAGAACAAACATTCCCATTCGTATGTATAATATCCCACAGTATTTGTGAATGTTTGTTACCATAAGAAAACGTATGTTGAATATCAGACACTTAATGTTTGACAAAAAGCTTCAGAGTGGCAGCAGTGGAGGAGGTGGGGAGTGTATTGTTTGTTTGAAGATCAGTGCACCCTGGAGAAGAAATTTATTGTGATAGTATCAGAGTAAATAAAGTCCTCCTTTGGTGTAGTTTTGTTTGTGTCTTTCTAATTAGCATGGTTCCTTGGGGGTTAGTTTCTGCTGGAGACTGACTTGTATGGGTTTATAATAGGAATATAATAAGAAATCTATTGTTTTTATTCTAAGCGGAGTTTTTTCGCTAGGTTTACAACTGATGTATGTAGCACTTTGGTTTCTGGTAACAAAGGAGAGCATTTCTTATTAATCATTCTGTTCTGCATCTCTGAGATCAGCACCTTGGTAAATGCTTATTTTTATTTAGGGGATGAACGAAGCCAACATCTGTAAACTTTTGGGTTTAAGGGCATAGCTTGCTCAGGAATGTGTGTCACTTTGTCCTGTGCAGTGGAGTTGCTTCCACTTGGTTGGCTGTGACTGCTGATCGTGGCTTTTCCTGGTTGCACATGAACCTTGTCATCTCCTCTCAACTGAGAAGCTCCTTTGGGTCTTGCCAAGGCAGGTAACTGCTGCCCAAGTCTGTGAGGGGATATTTTGCACCCTTACTGCCTCTTCCAGGCACAGGATGCTTGTGTAAGTAGGCTGAGCTCCCTGCATTGCAACCCAGGAAGGTGTGAGGCCCCTGGGAAGGCTTTGTTCTCCACACTGCTGTGCTCAGTGCTGCCTGTTGCCTCCAAAGCCTGGAAATAATCCGTGCTGCTTGTCCTGCCTGCCTTCCCCAGCCAACATTGATAGGCTTAGACTGTGCACCAGTGAGTCTGCTGATGTATTTTTATGAAGAATTGAACCAAACTGCTTTCCCAGTCACGTATTTACAGATCAAGGAGTAGTTTTTCACATAACTCCGTGAATTATTGATTACTCCGGGCTTCCTTTCCGTTTCAGATCCTGCTGCTTCCATTGAATGCAGTTAAAGATGTCCCTGCTCTGCAGCATCACCAGATCTGTGTGGCAGGGAGGGGAGAGACTCCGTTAAGCTCAGTGTTACGGTGAGCTAACACTGTAGCTGTCAGAAGCCTTATTGGACCCAATGATAACTTAGCACTGATAATCACCATTTATTTAATATGCTTCTGTGGTTAACAGCAGATAGGCAGTAACTCAGGTCACTCTGACATTGTTTTTACCTTGAGGAAAGCAGTGTGGTTGGAGAGCTGTCTAATATGTATGTGTGTGTTCTCATGTCCCATCCTCCTTGTGTCAGGCTACAACAGACAGGATGCAATGAGAGAAGTTTACTAAAGCTTCCAGTATTTCTCTTACATTTTTGCTGATAATGAAGGCATGGGGGAAAAAAAAAAACCCATATGGTATTGGCATTATGTATTTTGCGTAGAAAATAGCATGTTGCAGTCTACCTGCACAGCAGGATTCAGAGCAGAGATGTGGAATTTTCTGTCTTGGGCAGATGATGAATTTGCTCTGTGTGCTGCTCTCGACCTGAAACAACCATTTTATCTGTGACCTAAGTGTGTGTATTTTCTCACTTTTAAGAGCTGAACGCTGCTTTTCTGCATTACTCCCATGCCTGTAGCCAGCATTGCAGTGGTTCTTTTCATGGTAATGTTCTCTCCTGTACAGAAACCCACTCCTGCAGCATAGCGTGTGGCATGTTCTTGCAGTGGGCGCGTTTCAGTTCCTATGCAAAACCACTGCCTCTCGTTAAGGGAGAGGCTGTAGAAGTACCCATAATGTTACTGCTGCTCGAATCCTGCCCTTGAAAGGAAGAGTGTTTATGGAATCTTGGTCTTATTCTTTAGGTCTTGCATTCCTCAGTAAATAACAGTATTTGAATGTAAAATAGCATTTGGGGTTTGAGTAAGGGAATGCATGAGAGGCCCAAATGCATGAATCTGGGATGCTTGCTTTCTGTGGCCTGTGCGGAGATTGGGTCTGCCTCTGGGCAGGGAGGAGAGCAGGCAGGGAAGTCAGTTTGTGATGTTGCACTTTAGCTCTTCCTTGCAAATCAAGTGCTTGAGATTTACATTGTATTCCTTCTTCTCCCTCTGGAGAAGAAACGCTCCTCTGTCCTTACTCTTCTCATGGCAATGAAGTGAAGCAAATCCGGGGTTTTTATCAGCTGGCGTAGATGCTCAGTGTTCTGTGGCATAAGTCTTTCGGTAACAAAATACACTGAATTGATCCCCTCTGCTCTCTGACAGTAATGAGGGGGGTTCACTTGTGGCAGGAAGCATCTTCCCATCCTTCTTTGATAATCTATTCAGCTTGGAAGAGCTTAATCGCTGTGGCCTGGTTAGCAGTGTTTACTGTGTGCAGGCAGGGAAGAACTGCAGCACTTATCACCCCTCCTGTTTTTTCTGTCTTTGGAAAGCTTAAAACTGTCACTCCTCAGGAATTCCCCATGCTGCAAATCCCTAGTTCTCTTTTGTGCTTGTGTTTCCTAAATGACCTTTATCTGCAGTGACAGGGCTTTAGTGACCAGTTGATCTGGATCTGGGTGGCCACTCTGTCTTATCTTGCCACATTGACTTTATTTTGAGAGTGGTCATAAATGGAAATTACTGCAGTTCTTGCTGACTGACTGTTTGAGTTCTGCTTTAGAAGGTGGATAAGAGGTTTTAGATAAGAACCCTTAAAGGAAAAAAAACCAGGATTTGGGCTTTTCGGACTGTATGCCCTTCTACTGTTTGAATATGGGAGCAGCAAGCATCTCTGCCATTACCAGTAATGTGAATTCTAGCAGATCCAATATCCTGTGATGATTGTGCTGTCATAACTTGTGTTACTCAGTGCAGAGGACACAGTCAACTGATGCGATTCACACAGTTGCCTCTGGTAGCTCTGTTCACCACCTCTCCTTTGATCGTGTAACATTCCAAAGGCAGCACATGCATGAATCCTGTTTCAGAAGCTATGGTTGTTTTTTTCCCCTTTTCTGTTGATAGATTTAATAAAGCAGGTGGAGCCTGTGTGGAGGATGTCCAGCCTTGTCAGGTCAGGCACCAAGGTCCTGGTGTTCTGCAGCTTGGTTTGGTGACTGTCCTTGTCACTTAGTGAGGAATGAAGAGGACCTGGAGTTAAGTAGCTTAGAAAATGCACCAGCAAAGAGCTGAATCTGCTCCCTGACACACGCCAGAGCCTGCTGAGGAGGGAGAGGGAAGTGGAGAATGTCACTGGGTTTGAAGGCTCCAGTTGCACAGGCTCAAAAGGAGAGTGAGGCTTTGCCGGTAACTCTTGGTCCCTGTGGATCTAAAGTGTTGAACAATTAGTACTGTGTCAGTGTCAAACGTGTTTGAAATCTCTCCAAGGCTTCTAGCTTACGTCGAACTGCACGTCAGTAGTTTTCCATGTTAGAAGGCATCCTTCTGATTCAAACTAGATGCATGTGTCAAGACAGTTTAGTTTACAATGGTTGCCTGTGCCTGCCAGGCTGTTAGGTCAGATAGAGAGCAGGAAGCTGTGGCTTTCCATGCCCACTGCTCTAATTTTTAACCCACTAGAGACCAGAGTTGTTGTCTCTTCCCAGTGCATGTGGATGTACAGCAGATGTTCAGAGCATGGAGACTTTCCTTGCTTCTCAGGTGACCTTAAAAGGCATCTGTCAAGGGTTTCTGTTTTCCAAAGGCATGTGGCTATAGGCTGGGGCCTTTTACAAGAGCAGTGCATCACCCAAGCTCACTGTGGTGTTCAGGAGAGTCCAGCATGCGCGGATACTCCATAAATACCTTTGCAGGTCATGCGTGGATCATCTCAAAGATGTTTTGCTCTATTGTCTTACCAGAATAACACCTTTGTGAGCAGTCCAGGAGATGGAGTCAGTAGTTGCAGACACAAAACCTACATATAACTGAGGAGAACATTACTGGCTTTTGCAGGGACCTCAGTGATAACCATTTTTCTCTATCTTAATGAAGCATTACAGTTAGTTTACATAGTGATAAATATAATAATTATTGTAGCTGTGGCTGTGTGCCCAAGATGCTTGGAAAGCTGAACATGAAATCTTTTTAATGGCATTGTAATGGCCTTTGTGAGCATTACAGATTTCCTTGTGTTATGTATAATAAATAATGCACATTATTTTCCAGTGGACTTGTACAACTTGACAGTGTGTTCGCACAGAAAAGACTTTATCTTGAGAAACTAGATTTTTCCTGTGGCAACTGTCTCTGGTTGGAAGTGTTCTGCAGTGGAAACCAGATAAGCAAACTTACTATACTGGACTTGCTGGGGAGCGATGTGCTTTTGTGGAAGCTGGGGGAAGATGAGATGGAAAACACGTACTGGGCTTTGGAGAGTAAGTTGTGTGCCTTCCTCTCTTTGCTAATGTATTTTTGTGCATTAATTTCTGGTTTGTAAATAATACATGTTACAAGAACACACAGACTTCCCACAGTATGGCTTCCTTCCCTTCTCCCTCTTAAATCTCTTAAAGGAAACAATCTGTAGCCAGTGTGAGATGCTTGTTTGTGGATTTTGCTTCACTTGGCAAACCATGACTCTTTTCACTTAGGGTCTCATTCCTGGCAAGGGTCAAACATTTAGCTACAAATATCAGCAGGAAGCTGTTGGGCCACGATGCGTCAGGCAAGAGAAAAGCTGTTTGTGTTTTTTCTCTTGGCTTCTTCCGGCAGATTTGAATTAAAAGTATGTGGGGAAGTGTTAGGCCCTTGAACTTCTAATAATTAAAAGTGTCCTCCTTCCTCGTGTTTAAGATTCTACACTGAGAGTGTCTGCACCATGGTAATTTGTTGAAGATGAACCATGAATTGTCAGAGCTAGTGCTGAATCCTGTATGGTCTCTTATGCCTTCCCTTACCCTTAAGGAGAAGGGTTTCCATCCGCTCTGCAGTTTTAGGATACATGAGTCAAGTAAGAGTTAACAGTCAAACTGTTAGCATCTGAGTAGAACCAAATACTGCATCCATAGCAACTACAAATGAGACAATACTCGAATCAGTGATTTTAAAGAGTTCTTTCTTGTGCCATATATGTAGTGCTCTGTGGAAAGTAAGAGGAGAGCAAGTAATGAGAAAGTATTTCTGTCTCTGGTGACTTCTAGATTTCTTTGACCGATCTCAGTAATTTGGATCATTGCTTGTAAAGAGCACAGCATCTCAAAAGCATCCGGTGTGGTGATCTTGTTACTTGATCAAACTCTGGCTGATTTTGCCTGGGATTTTTTTGATGTTTTGGCAGGGAAGGGAATGAAAATGAGATAAGAGAAAAAGGATGGCTAGTGGATACAATGAACAGCCCTGTCCTTTAGGAATCCAGCACGCACGGTCTGTCTCTCAAGGAGAGTTTTTCACGTTTCATTCCTGTGAGTTCAAGCAGAAATAAGAAGGGTCTTTCATGATGAATATTGTCCAGCTGAACCTTTCAAGCATATCAGAGTGCTTTATGGGGTCTCATCAATTGCACCTGTAGCTGAGGAACACAGTACTCCTCCAGCAGCCTTACAGGGGAGAACAACATTGTCAGGCAAGAAGGAAAAGCTGTCATCTGTGTTAGGCACAGCATTTTCTATTGTGCCCAAAGCAACCCCTGAAGAATGCAGAGTTGTAATGTGCTTTGTGAAGCTCACCACAGACTGGCATGATCGTGTTCTTGGATGTACCGGGCTTTGTGTAGGGGCGGTTCATGTAATGTATGCTTTGTATAGTTACAAATAAACGCACATCTAATGCACACACAAATGTAAATGTTTTCTATATCATGTGCAAGGTGATTAATCTAGAGAGTCTTTTGTGCTTTATCCTGTTGCCACCCTTGAGACTACTGATGTGCAGGGCTGAGTAATTCAGGTTACCAGTCATTGATCACGTCTGATGTTGCTCTGTTTAAATTATTGCTTATACTTCATTTCTGGTCTTAACCAAAGACGACTTTGGTGTAGCCACAGTGTCCAGATGCCTTTTAATTGCAGTGGTCAATATGTTGAAATAGTGTGGTGGATGTGGAGGTCTCCTGTTCTTTACAAAGTTACTGGAAATGCTGGTTATGTCTTCAGTCACATTGAACTTGATGGAATACATCTGTTCAGTGGGGAAGGAGATGTCCAGATGCCCCAGCAGCTTGCAGGAGGCCAGAGTGGTCTGTTGGTTCGAGCCCATGGCTGAAGGTTATCCCACCCAAAGCTCAAATTCGAGGTAGACAGTATACTTCCTGTGACCTCAAGTCAAGCACTTAATCTGAGTAATCTTACTTTGTGGTTTGCTTTCCTGTTTAAGGTAGGAGTGATAGTGTTAGCTGCTGCTCTCTCAGGTGTGTTAGGATTAGTGGGCTAAGTTTAGTTAAGACATGTCAGGAAGAAGTAGGAGATAAGTGTAGCAAAACCACTGCTGTTACAGAAATACCATCCAGGAGTAATCTTGCTAACACCATCCAACCACAATTGTGATATAGAGAGGGAGTTTCCAAGTTCGGACAGTTTAATGTAGAACAAGTACTCGAATACTGGAAGGTTCTAAGTCATGCTGAGGTATGATTATTATTGTCATGTTGTCTCTTTTAATCATCCAACAGGCTTGTTTGCAAACAGATCAGTTCTATCTATCAACTGAAGCTGTCACCTGAAGGCTGCCTGCAGCATTTGCAAGTAATGGTTATATTGCGGGGGTCAGGTAGGTGTACTGGTAAGAAGGATGGCAGATTGCAGCCGAGCTGGAGGAAAGTCAGGTTGTCCCAGCTTCTGCACAGAGCCCTCACCAAGATACACTGTACACCCGGCTTGGATTACCTCTCGCAGCTCCTGCTGTCTGGCACAGATAGTGTTTCCCTCCAAATGCTCTGGAAGTGGGGGATAACTATCAATGGAAATTTGGACTGCCTCAATCAGCTACTGCTGACTTGGCTAAGCAAGGTAATGAGTTGCCTCTCCCTGATGTAAGCACTTAAGGTTTTTTTAAAGGCTTTTAAGTAAGTGCTACTTAGGAAGTGGTAATGAGGGAATGGCCAACTCTTTTTCCCTCTCTTTTTCTTCTTTTCCTTCTTTTCCTTTATTCCTTGGAGTAACCCTAAACCTGCCCCAAGTCTGTAAGAGGGGGTTTTTGGGGGCTGAAACTGCAGAAGTTGGATGGCAGGGTATTGGATGTTTTGCTTCCCTCTTGCCTGGAATGCTGGAGATTGAGTAACCAGGGTATCATTTGGCATATCTGAAGCTTACAAAAGAGCTTAAGTCATTTCAGTAAATGAATTTAGCTGTTGTCCATCTACATCCTGTGCTTGTTGAGACTTTGCTGATTCCCAGCTGTTTTCTGCTGCTCCTGTGCCAGCAGTTGCTCCACCTCAAGAGCTGTGGAATAATTTGAGTGCTGACTTCCTCCGGACCAAGTCAGGTTTGCCTAAACCTTGTGAGTGATGGGAAGCGCAGGGCTGGCTCAGGCTTCTGCAGTGGGCTGGGGGAGCTCCTGCAGTTCCTTCCCTCATCTTTGCACTTGGGTGGCAGTGGCCTCTGGCATTGCCGTTGACTTCATTTGGAGAAGTGATTTTGATATTCTTGGAAGCCTTTATCT